>PVJI01012410.1:0-51902 GCA_004026765.1 Micronycteris hirsuta | reverse complement strand
AGGGGAGGGAAGGGGAGGGGAGGGGAGGTCAGGTCGGTCAGGTGCTACAAGCCAGAGGCCATTGCCAGAAGCTGCTAGTGAAAGACAAACGTTTATCACTTATCCTTTGTTTTTCTCCTGACACAGAAAGTACCCTGGGCAAATTTCAGCTTCCCTATACTATACCACCACCACCACCACCACCATTTACCAATCTTGAGCTGTCTTCACTCTCCTTTTAAGATGCCCATGTGCATGGCTGATATTTTCTAAATACTCACATGGTTTTAGTTCATCTGTTAGGGTATTTTATATGATGGACAACCCTGCTCCCAGCCTTTCTGTATGTCTTGAAGATTATTTGTACCTCTGGCTTTGTAAAATGAAATATATTACTAAAAATGTTTAGAGTATGTTTTGAATTAAAGTTAAAGAAATTAAAGACCTTTAACTTAATGATAAATTATGAGCTAAAGAGTTAAGAAGTTAAAATTGATTAATACACAGATTACTGGCCATCAGCTGAGAACTTCTCAGTGCTTGCTACCATGGAACTATGTCACAAGAGCCAGTACTTTATGGAAAATACTGCATACTATATCCCTGTCGTGGAGAATGATAGCATACTATAGTATAATATAGCAATGAGAAGTCATGTACTAAATGAAGAAACAGACTGAATTTTGTATAACCACGAATTTCTCAAACTTATTAAAAAGGGACTTTTTCCTCTCAAGGAACACTTACTAATACATCAGACTAGCACTTGTTGGCAAAACATGCTTAGGAGCATTAGCCATCATTCAGTCTCACTACTGAGCCTAAGATCATCAAATTAACTCCTTCCTGTGATAATCCTGTCTATATATAATATCACAATGTGCAAAGACCTTTATATAATAATGCCTAAGGGATACTCCAACACATTTTGGCCATTTTGTAAATTTTCTCATCAGATCTTATACCCTTATTATGGACTAACTTGACTGCTCAAACGTGTCCATGACCTAAAGACAAATTCTTTTAACTTTGTATCTAAGCATAACAGTACGTAAGATGTTTAAAGATATACCCCTATTTAAAAAGAAGCAATATAGTAACTCTCTAGTTTTTCTGGATCTCACTGCATTAGTTTCTATGAGAGCATGATTTCCTCCTAAGTGCTTTGTAATTGCTTTGCCATGGTTTTTATAGAAAAGTCAACAAGAATGAGGAAAAAAATGCACTCATTTTGATTTGCAGTCCTTGCCTTCTGAATAGGAAGCACCTTTATAAATTAAATTGCACAAGTATTAGAATTAGCTGGAATCATTGAGGAGGTATAAATTCATTAAATTGGCTCTTCACTCTCTGGTACAAAATGAGTAAATGAAAGCAAAGAATTAAAAGTTTCTCATAAAAAGGTGAAGTGATAGCAACTGAAGAACAGATACAAGCTTGGCAGCAATGGGTAAGTGATTGAAATTTCAAGCTAGTTTTCTTTTGTTAAAAGCAGCTTCTCCAGTAAAGGAAAATTGATTAATCAGAGAAACTGACAAGATCACAGGAACCTGGTCAATTTCTCTTAGCAGCCAGCTCCATGTGTTAAAGACTTTGAAGCAGAAAGACACCCATTATCAATTTCCTACAGAAACTATTCACACCAGGAAGAGGGAGTGGGGGTGGAAGCTGAGAAAGAGGAGAAAAACACACACAAAGTGGTGAGAGGAGAAAAATGAGTAAAATTTTTAAAATAGCAGTGTTTTAGAAAAGATGGGAAATAATTGCACAAAGGAAACAAAGGCTAAGGTAACTTTATAGTGTTGAAGGATATGTCCTGCATCCTTTGTGATGCTATATTTTTGCTAGTTAAATTAAATAAGATGTTCCAGAATCTATTGTGGTTTCCAACCTCAGTTCTTGTTAATATTATATTAAGAATTGGCCAAGCAACCAGGAGACAAGAGAAAATTTATAGCACAAAATATATAGCAGAAAATGATAGCAATAGGCATACTTTTCAATGGAGGGTAGGAATAAAATTAGTAGCATATTAGAGATGAGCTGTCCCTACTCTTTGTATTGAATAAATGAGTAGGACGGCCAACAATGTAAGTGGACATGGTGTGAAAAGTTTAATTTGGTTTGAGTGCAGAGAGAGAATCTCAGTGAATAGAGAAGACACCTGGGTGATAACTAATAAACATTAGGTGAGCAAGTAATGAATTAATCACTGTTGAGATAGGGGCATTTAAAGAGAGTGTAAACATTGTTTCTTTTTCATATTAAATGAAAATTGTTCCTTTAACATAAATTTTTAATTTCTATAATGCAAAACAGAACCTGAAGTATATATGTCACTTTAATTTAGGTTGGGATATGATCTGGGCATAAAAAGGATTATATACATTTGTGCAACTCTGAAAACAATTTGGGATTTTAAAGTTGAGAGGGGCTCCTGGAAACTCCCAATGTCACATAAAATTTTCTTTCTTTCTTTTTTTTTTTAAACAACATTAGAATTGAAGTCTGTTTTCATTCTTTTTTTTTTTTTAATTTTATTTATTTTTAGAGAGAGGGGAAGGGAGGGAGAAAGAGAGGGAGAGAAACAGCAATGTATGGTTGCCTCTCACATGGCCCTCACAGGGGACCTGGCCCGCAACCCAGGCATGTGCCCCGACTGGGAATCGAACCGGGACCCTTTGGTTCCCAGCCCGTGCTCAATCCACTGAGCTACACCAGCCAGGGCTAAAATTTTCAAATGCATAGAACTATTTCTGCCTTCTAACATCTGCATCATTTCCCTGCCCAGAATGCTTTTCCTCTTTGCTCTGTGGCCAAAGATCTCCCTTTCTCAAAGAAATAAAAATTCACCTTCTGTTAATTGTAAATGACACTGACAAGTTACTTAATATGCTTCAGTTATGTATACAGATTCATCAAAACTTGTATAAACTCATAAATTTTAATATTCCATGGCATGTGATTTTAAGACAACTGTATTACAGAATTTTAAATAATACAATTTAGAAGTGAAGGTTACCTCTATATAGTTAGAACTGAATTCCCTATCAGTTAAAAGAAAAAAATATTAACTTACCTATAAAACTGAAGAGCTAGCTGAAGATTTAATGACTTTGTAAATTTTTATACAAAATAACTATATATAGCAATTCTTTTCATATTTGCATGTGAAAATAAAGACATGTATATTTATGCTTTTTCCAAGTTTCCTAGATGACAGAATTTCCCAAAGGATTTAAATTTAAAAAATGTGTCATATATTCATACTTGTGAAATTGAGATTAAAATAGAAATAATATAGGATGTTAGGTTTACTCTTATTTCAAAAAATGTACACTTCAACAAACATTATTTAAAATCTGTCACTCAAGTGCATAGTATATATGTGTTTCTCTATGCTTTCTTTTCTCAACTTACTTTATAAAATGCTATTTCTTCTATTATAATTTAATTAATTTTAAACTCTTCTAATTAATAATTGGCAATAATTTGAAAAGGAATTGAAAGTTATTTTCCCCATTTGTGAAAAACATTTGGCAAATCGCCTAAAAATTAAATGATTCAAAAACAGCTTTTGTTTTTATGTTATAAAGAGAAGAAGATATTCTAAAAGGTAAGCAGTGGTTATCTCTGGGAGGGTGGGTAATGGGTGACTTTTTATTACTGTCTTTACATTCTTCTTTGTCTAAATTTCCTATAAGCAACATTTATTACACTTACAATCTGAATAACACAATACACAATATTCTAAAGATAAAAATGTTAAGATGTTTCATATTTAGCTTTCAGCTCATATTGTTACTTAAAATATGAACTAATTGGAATTTCTTATCCCAAATGTTCAGGCCCTCTAAAATCATTTTAGACTACACTTCTGTGTAAACAAAGATTATAAATAATAACCACAAAGCATTACATATTTGGTAGAGCACTTACCAGAGTCATTGAGGGTTCTCAAATGGGGGCATTTGCACCTGTAGGGGACATTTAACAACACGGGGAGACAGTCCTGGCTGTCACAAATGGGGAGGTGTGCTGCTGGAACCCAGCGGGCAGAGATCCGGAATACTGCTGCACAGTCTACAGCAGAGGGTAACCCCTCACAGCAAAGAAGCATCTGGCCTCAAAGGTCTCCCCTGACCCAAAGTGCTGAGGGGCAGAAATTCTGTGGCTCATTAACGACTTCTCATCTTTACCAACAGCAGTACCTCAAAGTAGACTTTTCAGACTGTCCTAGGATTGAGACTTAGAGTCATCATCTCATAAATATTATTTTTACTTTTTCCCATTCCCCTCAAATAAAGTACCTGCTTTTATGCATATGTTCAAATTCTCCTAAGATTGATTTAGGGAGTTCAAATATCACTATGAGATTTAAAAATTAAAGAGGTTGTGTTTTATACTGAATATTGTTCATCTATGTTCCCACTTTTTTACAGTGAAGACAGAAGATAGACAAAAGAGATGAAGGGGGTGGGAGTTGGTACATGAAGGCAGTTTTTTTCACTCATTTTGTTTTGCCCATTGCTGTATTTCCTGTATTAGGTGTTCAATAATTTAATTATTTGTTGAATAAACTGATGGAGCTAAGTCTTGATGGAGATTGACTGCCACCAGATTCCTTTTACTAAGTGATCTACCTGCAGAAGCTCACCCCTCAAAGGCCTTAACATCAAATTATTACCATATGCCAGTCTTTAATTCCAAAGCTTTTTTATCTGGTTGCCTAAATTTCAGGTTCTGGTTCTTCTATGTACAGATTCTAGGGGAGCCAATCAAGACTCTGTTCTGATCATTAAGATCTCAAATACAGATGATAGGAATCTATGTGGCATTTTGAGATTATATATAAACTTAATTATTGATTGTACATGAAGGATAGAGAAGAGCCATGAGTCAGAAAGGACACTAAATGACACCAAATAAGCTAATTCAGTAGAAAAAGCCTGAGATGGGAAAGGTAAGAGGCAGGTCCTCCTGACTGGAAATCAGGACATATAAAAAAGGAATGCTTAGTGCTGGAAGTTCTATGCAAGGGAAAAATAAAAACTAAGGCAGACAGAAGGTAAAAATCACCGAGGGAAAAGAACAGGGAGTCTATTAACAGTAAAATGTAAATAAATATTCCCTCAAGACTCAATAAGCCAACTTACAATAGTTGCATGGAGAATGCCATGTGCTTAGACCAGGAATTTTCAACCGGTGTGCCCCAAGAAATTTTAAAATACACAATACTTGACTATTTAGTCAGGAGCACTGACATCTTTTACCTTAGATTGTCAAATTAAAAAAAAAAAAAGAAACAGCCAACACAACAATAACTGTCCAGTGTGAATGAATTAAAATTATATCTATTTTTTGTCAGATCGGCAAAAAATAAATTTTTTGGTGTTTTGTAGAATTATAGTAATTAGTTTGTGTGCCATGAGATGAAAAAGGCTGGAAATCGCTGGCTTAGATTGATAGGAACTATTCCTTATGTTAGAGACAGAGTCATCTTTCCCAGGGACATAGGGAATCAGAGGTGGATACATGAAGGAAAGAACGGGGGTTCTGATAAGAAAGAAGGAAGAAATGAAGGCTGGGTATGCAACCACCAGTGTTCACTACAAAAACCTCAGACCTTTTTCACCCAAGCAGATATCAAGAAAGACTACCTTCATCCTATACGTGTGGAACTATTATGCTCTTGATTTTGTTAATTAACTAAGATGCATATATCTCCTTCTTCCCCCATTACGTTTCATCTTGTGTGGTGGGTCCCATTTATCTGCTAAGTCTTGCCCCTGTAACCCTTATATCAGATATCCCTCTCTGCATTGCATTAACTGTAGCACATCTACATTTTTTAAAAGTTTAAAAAACAAACAGAAAACGACAGTAAGGATACCCTTTATTCCCTTTTTAGGCACTAGGTTAGACACTAAAAATACATTAACTCAAATACTCACAACTTTAGAAAATTCGTATTGCTATCTAAGGTAATGTGGCAATATTTAAACAGTGGAGCTAGGATTCAAACCCAGGTCCGTGTCATGCCACAGTCTCCACTATTTACATTTACTACCATCTCATATCCTTAATGACGCTGCCACTTAAAACATTTATTGAACATTCATTTCAATGTTCTCTGTCCTTAAAAGAGAATTAGAGAGATAAGCCCTTCCCTTCTAATAAACCCCAATTTACGTTAGACTTAGCAGTAAACTGTGGTAATAAACACAGTACAGAAGCCAACATCTTTTCTGCTATAAAAACAAACAAACAACAAAAAAAACCCCACAGAAGCCTAAAAGTGTTCTGCATCTACAAACACAGTTTATTGTATATAACTCAATACATAATGAACACATAATAGTAACATTAAAAAGAAACTCAATATAAGTTGAACAGTAGGGTTTTATAAACAAGAGCAAGAAGAGTTCACAAATGCTTTCTTCAACAATATAAATCCAGCTAGTTCCCTATAATCCATATTTTTAATCTAATGGCATATGGAAAAAATGTTCTAATGTGTTATACTTGTATCATTGTTTTAAAAGTGTTTTTGAGTAGAAATTATATGAAAAGCATGTGCCTATATATTGCAGAGAATATAAAACTCAAGTGATCCATTTGTAAAAAGTTTGGGAACTTATAAAAAGGAATTAAGCAATTCGAACTAGAATAATGAGGAAAGGCTTTAGGGAATGAAGAACCTGAATTTGGGGCTAGATTATGAAAGACGGCAAGGATTTCTGAAAGTGAATTTAAGTGCAGAACAGAAGCCTTGATAGAATAGTCTACACTAGAATCTTGAGATGACTGGGAGATAGGATCAAACGGTGGCAAACTGAGGCCTCTACCCAGGGAATGGTAATAGTGACAGCCTAGTATTAGTAAGCAGCTAAAACAAAACAAATATAAATGTTCCTTGATCTGTTGAGGCATTGGACCAATAGAAAGAAATATATGTGATTACAATTTAACTGTATTTTTAAAGCTATTCTATCAAAAGATTACTTACACTTACCATTCTTATATTCTCTTAAATATATTTGTTACATTTTTATATTTGCCCTTTACTTAAGTAACATTAAAAAATTTCAAAATATCTTTGGTTCATTCCATAAAACATTAAGTATTATGTTATAGTCACTTTATTATTTTTCAGATATAAATTATGACTTCTAAAACCCTCTTCAAGTTAACTGTAAGATTCCATGACCTTTCTGTCCTAGTCTTTCAAATTAGGGTCAACTACGTAAGAGACTTGGACAAATTCATGTGGAACTGAGTGAAGAGACTGCCCTTTAAGATGAAGAAATGCTACCAAAAATAGCTATAGCATAATGGAAGTAACTCGGACCCTTCAGTTTATAGTGTTTGCCCCATTTTCTTACTCATCCTGAAACCAACCAACCAGCCAACCAATCAAAAATGATTTCATGATGATCTCTCTAGGGAATCTTCATTTTCTTACTCAACCCTGAAACCAACCAACCAACTAAACAAACAAAAATGATTTCATGACAGTCTCTCTAAGGAAGTAAATTATTAAAACATTTATGGACCCAACAATATCAACTTATTTTCACTGTTAGCCTATTTTATGAGTCAGTTTGTAGTTTAAAAAGCCTCTATGCAAAAATGTTACACACACAAACATTATCTTTATAAAGATGACAAATGATTTCGAAATTTAGGTAAGTATTAAAAATATCAGTCATTGTTTAGAAATGTTAAAACTGCATAACTGTCCCATTACTTTTGTTCAGAACATACTCTATTCTTCAGTATTAGAAAAATCACTGACAAAAGCCTTTAGAAAAAATATAAAAGATTTAACTAAAGCTAAGTTAAGAGAGAAAAGTGAAGGGCTGGATTTGACTTTGCTAACACCAAAACAAAGTAGACTTCTTTTTTCATAATGACAACAATATCCAGGTTTAAAAAAATATTCTAAATTAATTAATAGTATATTTGAAAAACTCTGATGTCTTCATATATATTAACCTCTTCTCAACTACATTCTTCACTAAGGGATGACTCACTTCTGCTGAAGACAGACACTTTCTGCTGAATGATTGCTTTTTCCCAGTATCTCTGAAGCTAGGGCCTCAGGCTTCCTTCCGAATGGGAGTGGGGGAGGGGGAAAGAAGAGGAGGAGGAGACTAAACAGAGAGACCACTTAGGGTTCCTAATGATTCCTGGTGGCAGATGAAATGATAATGTTAGGGCAGGAAGTAATTTGGGGACAGCTTAATGCTTTAATAACTTGGATAATTTCATTTTTCAATTTACAGTTAAAAACTGAAAAAATATAAATTGAAATAATGAACTCCATTCTATTAAGCTCTCACACTGACAACATTATCCCTTGTCTTCTGAGATTTCTTCAAAAATTGTTTGAATTCTATAAATTTGGGTAGTGGAATATATGTTGAACACTGAATCTCATTGGAAATTCTGGCTATCTTAAGAAATATTAATGGTTTAATAGTGAGCAGCATGTTCAGTGCTCAATAACACAATTTCCCAAATATTATTGGTTAAATTTTTTAATATCATGTTATCTTAAAAACAATAAATACTCAATCTGAAACTAAAGAATATGTACTGAAACAAATGTCCATATTTACTTGGTCCTTCATTTATTTCTATGACTTGAAAATTTATCTCCCATTTTTATGAAGTTTATTTTAGGAGAAAGAAAACCCAGAAAACAAACCATTCATCAACCATATGTGTACAAATAAATCACATGAAAACAAGTAGCAATATCCCAAATGGTGTTACTCCCCCCACAAGTGAGGCTTGTATGTGTGACTGAATGTGAAGACACTTAAAGCCATATAAATTCATTTTAAAAACTACTTTTATGCATACAAATTAAAGAAACCTTTTGCAGGAAGAAAAAAACTCTCAACTTTTCATTTTTTAATATCAAATTTTGTTAGAGGAAAAATGATGTGGTACACAAAAACCACTGGTACCAATTTATAAAAATTAGGATTATGTTTCTTAATCTTTTTATTTTACACTCACAATAATACTAAGATACTAAATGGATTATTTCAACAATTGTCAGCACTAAATACCTTGCTATCCAAATGGTAAATGGAGTATCACATATTTCGAAGGTTTAGTATCCTAATCCTTTTCCCAAAGCAAAATTTTAGTGACAAAAATAAACATTAAATAAAATGTCCATTAACTATTTAAGTTAATTAATTAATTAAACTGAAGGTGGTATGTTCAACTGTAAAGCACATGTAAAATAAATCACTTACTATAAATTTTAATGTCAATGAACACATGGACCAGCACATTACAAGTTTCATTACCAGATCTTAATTATTGAAAAGTTGATAACCCACTGTTAGTAATAGAAACTTAAGTAGCTGTTCTATGTATCTCAACAAATATTTTTTATATTTACAAATCAAATTAACCAAGTCATTTTGGACTGATACAAGCAAAATCATAGGATTAAATGTTATTGCTCTTTAAGATCTATAAGACTATGAAAATGTAAGGAACAAAGCTTTTTTATGTAGCAATTGTCTGGAACATTTTCTTGAAACATAGTATTCTAAATAAAAATGCATACTGTGTTGACACTCTCCCCTAAAAAATGCATACTAAATAAATTTAAAAGTAGTATTATTCTTAGAAGTCTTTTAAAAGCACTTACTTACATGAAAACATACCTCCAAAAAACAGAAAAATCATTGAGAAGATACTTCTTTTAAAACTACTGTTGTTTCAAATGTTTTACTTATTATATGGGACAGCTATACTGTTCACTAAAAGAGAATTGAAACGTTTGGAAAAATAGCTAACAAAAAGTATGATAAATTTAAAGATTAAATATTTAATAGTAAATTATATTATCATGTTTACATCACCAAATTAGGACTAAATATCATTTATCCTCACAATATCTAATATCGTAACAAAATATTAGTCTGATAAAATATTCTAAGAGCTGGAGAGCATTTTTCCTTAGTAGCTAGCTATACTGCTTATTATAAAGGTGACACAAAAGAACAAAAAATATATATACTCAATTAATTCCTTCCTATATTTGCATGTAGTTTTAGAAAACATTTTTCTTTTCTCCCTACCAGTAATTTTTCCTTGCTAAAATCGTCCCAACCACTACCCCTACTTTCTTTACACTGAGTTCTGAGAGGTAAGCTGCAGTTCAGAAACCTCAAATGATGCTAAAAGATAACTGATAGAAAAATCAGTACACTCAGAAACTCTCATGATGTAGATAAAAAGATCAGTATTATTTTAAAAACCTATTTAACTTTTTGTTGACTTCCTATAAAAACAACAGTATGGATGTAAAATAAGGTACAGTGGTTCTAAACAAATATTTTAATACATAAAAAAGCATGAATTAAGAGGCAGAATTTCAATAAATATTTCATATAAACATAAAACTTTGATAGCTTATTCATTTTGAGATTCACTTCAGCACTATCTGTAACTAACTAAAAGGGAAGTCACATGACTTACACAATGAAAGAGAAAGAACAGTTTTCTTTCCTTTCTACAGGAAGAAACAAAAGCTCAGTATTAGCTATCCAAGGCCAATGGGTGGGGCCTGCAAGCCAAAAGCTGTAATGGATTGAGGTTAATCTTAATGGGGGCCCACTTCAGTCTTCTGAGAGCATCAAAAATGTGAAAACTGCAACCAGTCCTTACAAAAAATAACAGGTATTTAACTGAAGTTAGATTTTAGAAGTAGAAAATTCTACTGGGACATGATTCGGTTTATAAGCAATGTTACTGCATTTTTGTTGGGGTAAAATCATCTAACTATGATATCCTACACAGATACACACACCATCCCCCCACAGGCACACAGACACTTCACAAGCTTCTTGAATAAATAGTATCCAATGACCAGGGTGATGGGTGGTCCTGAGGTCCTGAACCAGAGCTGGAGCTGTATACTTTTAAAGGATGCTGCGATAAGAACAAAGTGTTTTGTGTTTGTTTAAACCTGGGTTTATATTTAAACTCTTTATACCATTATTGATACAGTACATAAACTTGTGCTATAATTGATTCAGACAAGTTTTTAGTGTCAGCATAAATGTTGGAAATTAAGCACATCAAAATAAAATACTTTGTCGTTTTTTTATAGACCTGATTCAAACTAACTAATTCAATTTACTTAACCACTACATCTCAAAGATGTAACATCTCAATCTGAGATATTTTCATTACCAACAGGATTCTTTTATAATATCTTTTGAAATAACATGTATTGAAATAAAATTGTACACATCAAATAAGCTGCAATGCAATGAAAAACTTCTAAAAATAGTGAAATTAACCTATGTGGAGTCAGAATCAAGTACCAACCTTTTTTTTTATACTCCAGGCTTTATTATAAACCTAATATAAAGAGTTGTGGTTTTTTTTTCCCCCCCCAGAGCAGAAAGGCAGGATTTACAAGTGGTCCAAGGAAAAGATAAGCAATGAATAGTTCTGACCTCAGCTTCTCTGGCTTGATCAAGTGGGTCTGCAACCTGAGCCAAAGGGCGCAAATTCCTCACCATTCAAATATCTTCAATGGCATGGGGGAAGAAACAGTGAAAGGGGCAAACATGCAAATCCAACTGTCCTTAGAGTTAGTATTGAACTAAAAATTTTAATTGGAGAGTTAAAAAAAAAAATGAGGTCAATACTGTGATTAAATTTCTGCTTCATAGTTTAACCAATCCTAAAAAGGGAAGCTATTTTTCTTGGTAAAATTTAAGAAAGATTTGTTCATTTATCTTTTTAAATATAATATACTGAATTGTGTTAGGTATGTTTCTCTAATATCATTTAATCTATTTAGAGGAGTTGTTGAAAAGTGGAATGAGTTTCCAAGCACAAGTGTCTGCATATTATAAGGAAAATGATGTTATTAAAATCAAACCTTCAGAAAAAAGTAGGTAGAATTCATTCCAAGCTTTGAAAGATATCAATAATATATCAAGCATTTAAGGGATACATATAACAAGTGTTATCAGCCTTCTGTTACAGCCTCAACTAAGGATAAAAATAATTCATTTGAATGAAAAACTGTTAAATAATTTAGGCATTCTAATATCTGAGAACATATCAATAATGGCCTAGGGAATTGCTTACAAAGCTTAAGGAAAGAAATGATCATGAACAAACATGGCCAAAATAAACATAATTTTAAATTTTACATAGAACAAAAATCTTAAATTTATTATCAAATTAATCCTACAAGATTTTGAAATAGAAGCCACTTTAAAATTGACAAAAGTAATAAAAGTAATAAATATAAGTGGGTTTTGATTTTTAAAAGTGGACTCATAACAAAAGGTTAAAGCAGCTGGTAAAAATTAAGTATGTTACTAATAACACAATAAAATGATATGATTCTAAGCATTGGTAATGATAGTTTCTATGCACAAAATCTGAAAACTATGTTAATACTGATGAGAAATCACTATATTTAGCTTGAAATTTAAAAACTAACATTTTAAAAATTCATAGTTATCCCCAAACTAATGTGTGGAGGTTATATAGACTTTGCAAAAAGAAAATTGTATAGTACATGGGGAAAATGTACTTTTATACCTTGTATGAAAAGAATTGGAAAATTTTTATAACAAAGTTTGCTAAAAGGAACAAAACAGAAATATATAGAAACTGGAGAGCAGAACTCTTAAATCTATCATGTAACATTTTACACGTAGTATGTGAACGATAAAAAGGAGTTGAATAAATAAAGAGGTAATACTTTTATACAACAATAAGCTATCTTGTTGATTTACACCTCTAAGAATGTTTACGCAAAAACTAATTTAAGACAGAAAGTCATTATATTTCCCAAAAGAAACATAAATATCAGTAAGACGAAATCTGCCCTGGCTGGTGGGGCTCAGCTGGTCAGAGTTTTCCTGGTAAACTGAAAGGTCTTGGGTTTGATTCCAGATGAGGGCATGTGCCTAGGTTGCAGGTTCACAGCCTCAGACTGGGATGTCTGTGGGAGGCAACAGATCAGTGTCTCTCTCTCTCTCTCTCTCTCTCTGTCCTCCAGCCCTTCCCCCCTCTCTAAAATCAGTAAGCACGACTTCTAGTGAGGAAATAAATAAACAAACCAACAAACTAAAATCCTCCTTTTGGGTAAGCAGTACATTTACACTCTATGGAAAGTACCATAAGGATAAGTGAAATTAAGGCTGAAGATTAATGAAACCCATACTAATTAATCTCACTTTCACAAACACAGAAACTACTCATGTAAAGACAATTTCCAAGCAGAAGTAACTAAAGAGAAACCAGCAAAACATATGAAAATAAATGTGAACTGCATTTGATAAAGGATACTAGATTGTAGCCTATATCTAACATGATGCAGTTCAAAGGAACTAGGTCAGTTAACCAGTATTATAACATATCAATCATCATATAGGACAATTGAGCCTGTTCTCTTTAAAGGTGACTACAAATGGGCACAAGGGAACTTTCTGGGATGATTTAATGTTCTAGATCAGGATTATGGTACTAGCTATACAATTTGTCAAACTCACCTAATCGAATACTTAAATTTTGTGAATTTTATCCTAATATATCTCAAGTAAACTATATCTCAATAAAGCTAAGGCAAAAAATAAAATAAATGATATAGGCTTACTTACTATCTTTTTAAAATTCTGACAATGACTTTTTACATCATTAAAGTATTAATAAAAATATAGTACCCAAAATAAAATTAAAACCTGGGATTGTTATAATTTCAAAGTTATTGCCATGTATATTACATCAATTGATCTATACCCTAACCCTTAAAAATAGGGAAGAAAGACACTGACAAGATTTTACACATAAGCAGAGTGAAATTTTGAGGGAGTAGCCAATAGTAAGGAACCAAGCAAGTGGCAGAGCCAAACCCAAATCTTCATTTTCAATCTTTGTTTCCCTTACTCTATCACACTACTTCTGCTTTGTAATAACTACGCACAACAAACATCAGCGTGCCCTTACTATCTCCCAAACTCTGTGCTGAAGGCTTTATGTGTGTAATAACATTTAATCTTCATAATAACCCTCTACAAGATGGAAAGGTTTTTGTCCCTTCTTATATAGGATACTGAGACACTGACAAAGTAACTTATTTCCCCTCCAGACATATAATAAACTAGGATTTGAATACTGATCTATTTGACCAGATCCTATGCCATTATATATTATCTGACTAGGATTAATTAATTATTAATTCAGCAATAGACATTAAATTATCACAACAGGTCTATTTAAAACAATGTTTCCTTAACTTATACTGAAAAAAAAAACAAACAAACTGGATGCGTATACCTGAATACACAGGTAAAATCTCATAGTACAACAAACTATTACAAATATCTATGTAACAAAAATATTTCTAAGCCTCATTTTATATTGTGATACATTAAACAATATCAAGTACCATACAATCTTAATAAAAAGCTTTGTAGTTCATAGAAATAGAAATTAAGCTATTAATATTATACAACATTTTTTGCTCATTTCTAGGGAGAGACATAAAAGATACCAATTAATTTTCTACCATCAATATATACCATTGAAAATAACCATGATTTTATTGTGACAAAGACTAGTTTTCATTTTAGTTCATTTATTCAACACATACTTACTAGGCAGTTTGTGTAACATCTTTACTCTTTACTCATAGCTAACTGAAAAGTTAGCTATGATTACTCTTATTTACAGCTGATTGTAGAAAGTAATATAAGATTAAATCTATCAGTTATCTATAAATCTTATTTTGGATGGCATTTCCAAATTGTCAATTACTTAGATATTAAGGGATGAAGTGGGGGAGCAATCATCAGATTATCTTCCATTTGTTGCTAGATAAAAGATAAGATTAATCATGATGTATTGTTCGACAGCTCACTAACAAGATCATTTCTAAATGTATTCCACTTTTTGCAATTTATTTTCTTGAATATGTTGTTATCAACTCTTCTGATATTAGAAGATGTTACAGTATAGTCCAATTATTTTAGAGAAAAATAAAAATCATTTAAGTTTCTCATTAACGCTATAACCTATAGCAATTATATATTGAACAAGCTGAACTTCTAGTCACTTAAAATTCATTCAGAAGTATCTCAAGGTATGAGGAATAAAATAACTTAGTTATTTCATATCTAACTCCATATCAAGTCTAAATTTCCAGTTTAATTAATTAGAAATATCACTATTTGTTTAGGTTATACTTAGTTCAGAAATAAAAATACAATACCCCATATTTTAAACTAGTAACTTTTATATCAATCACACTATCAAAAGAACTACTCAGTTAAAATATATAAAAATATCCTCAATTTTACATAATTAATGAACAAGAAGAATCCAGCCACATTCATATAATAAGGGTTGCATGCTGCCCCAAAGTAACAAAATTTACAATGAAGCACACACTTTAATCTACTATGCTGAGTGCAGGTAAGGTAGTTTTTAACTCTTTATGAAACACAAGAACTCTGAAATGAGTCAAAGATACATCTTTAACCTTAAAGATGTTACACTGAATTAATTGCCTTCATTTATTGCCTTCATATATTTATCTTATAAGAATAAAAGAATATAGAAGAATAAAAAAGAGGAAAATATTTAAGAGTTGTATCAATAATCTGCAGAAGGAGGAAGGAAGGCTGTCTTAAATATGCACCCAATTCACATTTCATGTTTAAATTCACATACTCATGTTGAATGAGAATAACACCTTTTTAAAAGTACATAAAAAGGGGAAATACCCCAGCATTTGAAAATCAGAAGAAAAGTATCCAATATCTTTCATAAAAAAAACTTGTATAAATTTTTTATTTAAATGCCTGTAAGTATGATTAAATTTAAGGTATTTCATGAGATTCTTCCAAATTGGTCAGCTGGGCAAATTATGAAAACTTGGTAGGTTTAAGAACTATTTTCAAAATATTAAAATGCATAATTTACTAACAAATGAACTTTATTATATGATTACATTTTAAAATTTCTAAGATTTCTCTATTTAATAATAATAATTACATATATTGCACATGTGAAAATGTTTTCATGCCTAACTATGACAAAAGTAGATATAGCTAATAAATTAGTGATGAAATACTATGAAAAGTCCTTAAACATAAATATACTGAAGTAAATTTTTAAATGTTTTCATATTCTATAATTAATATTAAAACATTGATATGAACTTTGATGTGTCAACTGAAGTATGTATACTTTAAATTTTCATATATATGTCATCTTCAAATATTTTCATATCTTATACTAGCAATAAAATGCTTTAAATGGACCTGTTACAATAATTATTCTATTTCCATTACTCTTTGAGATGTTTTCTAAGCAAAGTAATAAAAAGGAACATAAAATATATAAAATCTTTGTAATATGGACATTTGTAGCCTCCATAAAGATCAAACTACAAGTCAGAAATACAGAGCATAAAGAGAAAACATCAGTACTATAAAGATAAATGAAGAATTCAAAACCAAATTAGTAAAAATATATTAAGCATACTGAGTAAATAATAGCTAAATTGCAATCATGAATTATTCTGTCTTTGAAATAAATTCTTACATAAATTGTGAAAGAAGTACTATATGCTAAAAATCCAAGAATTCCAAATATAACCCAACAAGTGAAGAAATATTACTGTGCAAATAAGCTCAAGAGAAGGCAGTAAGAGGAAAGGATTCTATTCCTCCCCTAAACAAAATAAATTTCAAATTACCCTTTTATCTTATGAGGTGAGATAATGACTTTGGAAATAAATGTCAAAATATACGTAAGAAACCTTACAGGATAATAAATATCAACAGGTAGTTATTGGGGAATACTGCCCTTTTCCAGAAAAGATCTCATATTTAATTACCATGAAATTCATCTAAAATACCATCAAATATTTAAGTCCTACTAAAAGCTTATAATATTTCAAAAAGTTGCCAGAGATCTTTCCAGGTCATTTAAACATGTTAGCCCACAATCTAACTGTGAATGTAAATTTTTTTAATTTATTAATAACAATAAACTGACAGAAGTATTATTAGCACTTACAAATAACTGTATTCTAAATGATGAAATTACCTTAGTAGGAACCTATCCTAGACTTACAAATCTGTATTAACCATGTATACCCTTCCTGCAATTGAAACAAATCTGTTTCCCATTGAATTCTTAGGTAAGAAAGTCCTACAAATTTATCTTACTGACAAACTTAATCATCAAAATTGTCAAATATTAAATATTTTAAGGATCACCTCAAAGACTGTGCACTGTGACAAAATTCACAAATTATATTTCTGTTAAGTTTGCAAAAAAATATTCATTATTGAATGCTACCAATGTTTCAGTATTGATATGTTTCAGAATACATATATATATATTCATTAATAGTCCATAAAAATAAGATAATTTAAATCACAACATTAGGAAGTCAAATGAGACTGTTATGGTAAACCACCACTGGTCACACACTATCTTCAAAGAGCAGAATCTCACTGCATTTGCCAAACCGTCTAAGGATAGGTAAAGTACAGCTCCTAAGTCATGCATTTCTTTCTGATGAACTGGTGGCATTAGAGAAAGTAGAAGTTTGATTTTATTATTGCTAACAAGTTTTAAGTAGACTTATGTAATAATATACAAATCTACTTTAAAAATACATATGTATTTCTATCAGCTGAACTGTTTTTGAGGTACAGTTCTTTGCAGTCAATATTTTCAAAAGAAAAAGTACATTCTGGGTGACTTGGTATAAACTTTTAAATGTTATTTTTAAAAAACTAAAACATTTTATTTTTATTTCCCAAGTATATACTATTAAAAATATGTTTCTGAATACTTAAAAAAATCCAATGACACATATATTTCTGAATACTCAGAAAACACCTATGTCTTACATTTAAAATAATGGGTAAATATCGGTCCAGGAGAAAATTTTAAATTCCTAAATAGTCATGCCTATTTTTTATAACAAAAGAGTAAACAGGCATAATGGTGGGGGGAATCTAATTTATAATTATACATTAATACCTAGTATGCTTTAAAAAATGCTCAGACAGTAAAAATGGTACCAAAAATAATTAAGAACATTTTAAAGGTGTTTATAAAATTGTCCTGAGCTGCAACCTGATTGTATAAGCAAAAGGGATGCTCACATGATACCTACACATCGTTTATGACCATCTGACTGTTACTTGTAGCTGCTTGGCTAAAATCAGTAGGATTCCTGCCTCCTTCCAAACAATCATTCATACAATTTATATGTAATTTATCTTAAGCCCCAACATAACAGAAACTCAGGTATCAAAGTCAAGTAGCAAAAAAATAAAGGAAGTAATACCTAAGTGATTTTTCCCTAAAAAGACATATATTTAAAAAAACAAATATTGTAACCATAAAAATCCCCTAAAATATCACTTTCTAATTTTAAAGTTAAAGATTACCACTGCCTGTTTTTTTTTACATCACAAAAACACTAATACTTAAGTTTTATTGACTTTTTACATACTTCTTCCTAAGAATGTATCTAGGAAGACTACAAATACACATATTTAAAGAGCATTTTTATCACATGTCATTTTAATATTGTTCTTTAGTAAACACATAATGTGTAACAGAAGATTAAACCAAGTCTTAATCAATTATTGTACACTAGAAAATGCTATCTATAAAACTTTTTGAGCAATATAATTTCTGAATTCAGCAGATACAGGAATGATCAACATATAAGCATTACACAGCTTAAATCTGGATGTCTCGTGGTTCTAAACATTGAGTAATAAGATGTCTAAAATTTGAATATATTAAAGGTAAACATAGAAAACAAAATTATAACAAGGTGTGATCAAAGGAGAAAAGAGCTATTTTTTTCATTCATCTATAAAACAAATTTATGAGATCGTAAAGGACAATTTAACAACCTAAAGAAGGTTCAAAGGGGGGAAAGCCAGAGCCTGACAGAACTGAATCTGTCAATGATTTCAGTTATTCAGTCCAGGGAGAAAAAAGCAGAAAATGTGGCTTCATTTTGCAATATAAAGTAGGAGGCATAAAATTCAGTAGCCTGTCTGTGGATGTCTAGTTATATGTTTAAACCCTGTTTTAATTCACAGATTATGCTGATCCTTACACATATAAACAGCCAATAATGATGGCCAGGCCTTTAGGAAAGGAAAACACACACCACACAGCAAGGTCAGAGAGCTACCAAGCACCACAGGACAACAGATCAAAACAGAATGGTTTCATATGTTTCTATTGTTTATGTAGTTAATTTGGAGATGATATTCCTTAGGGGAAAAGGAGGTTGTAAATATTACCAGGAACATGCAACACAGTATCAAATACAATATATGATTTTCACGCAGACTAAGTATTTCCTGTATGTGTGCACGTCAGTCAGCCTGCCAGTATTCAGAGCCATTCAATTCTTTTTAACTTAGATGTCATGACAAAGTAAACCCCTCTACTCTAAATCCTTTCACTTCTATCTCAGAGTTAATTACAGAAAATTTATAGTTCTTTAACTTCTTTGATGAAAAGATCAAACTTGCAAACTCTAAATATTTTTTTTACTATAAAGAGATCAAGCAATAGAGAGGAGTGGATTGAAAGGGGATGAGGTATTAATTTATTTCTGTGTAAAATTTTTAAAATGAGAACCAATAACATTCTGTCTGGTATTAAGCATCTTAAAAAATTACAACACACTATAAGCAATGGTGGAAATTTACCCCCAAGTAGCAGACTAGCACATTTTAAACACACAAGGTAGAGCCGCCTCTGGCCACATGTTTTTTTGAGTTCAGTCTCTTAAAGAGACAGTATTCTTGGACGTATGCCCTACATGACGCAGATTTCTAAAATGTTTGATTACTAAGCATTCACTCTTGCATTTCTTCAAATCCATACTAGGCCAACAGCGTTCTACTTTATTTTACTGTAAAATCAAATTATTTTGACTTACATCTACAAATGACTACCAGGCCGGCACAGATGAAATAACAGGGAAAGCTACTGACTAGAGATGTCTAGAACACGGGAACCTATAGATTTAACAGCAAACTGTTGTGTTGTGTATTTTTTAAAACTAAAACGAACACCGTTTCTTCATTCATTTATCTACTCATTCACCAGGCGTCAGCAACAGAATACATTGTAACCGATAACACCGGAAGCTATACCACTGCAATTTCGCTGTGGAACGAAGGGAGGGAACTTGCTAATAACGTCAACCAGCACCCAAGCTGTAAATTTTCAAAGATTGCATTTTCTATTTAAGAAAAATACCCAGGAAGGGGCCCACCCACATATCCTAAAAACTGTATTAACTCGTGACTATAAGAAAGATTTCTGTCTTTCAATATACCTAAGGACACATGTACAGCCATTGACAAAACTACTGATCAACTCCTCCACGTGGAAAAAAGTGAAGAGAGTGGAAAAAGTTTGGCTTACTTGGTGTACGAATACATCGACTGGAATATCCAAGGGGCTTCCCTCTCGGTTTATCATGGAGATGAATCCAAATCCCATTCGCACATTGAACCACTTACAGTGGCCAGTTCCGTGCAAAACCTGGGATTCCTCCTCTGCCGGCTCTGGCAGCTTCCCGGGCTCTTCTCCACCACCTTTGCTTGCCCCGCCTGAGTAGAATAGGACAAAAAAAAAAAAAAAAAAAAAAGTCAGTTAGTCTGTGTTGCCATACAGTTCGTGGAACGAGGGGGTAAAAAACTGCTTGAGAGCTGAGGGAGTGGGAGTGGGGGTGGGGGAGTCGGGGAGAGAAGGAAATACTAAAATGCGATTAAATGGTTGAGTCCTTTTCTTCTACAGAAAATATTTAAATGGAAAGGGTTAAAAGGGGGGAGGGGGAGCCACACTGTTCTATCGATCACATCCACTTCCACGGTTCTGTACACATGTGTACTTTTTCATTTAACTCCGTATTTTCACTCGCACATTACAGTACAGCATAAGATACTCTACTTGCATATTGCTGATTTAACACTGATCCCATTTACAAAGAGAATTTTTCCTCAAAACTCTTCTCTCCGGCACGCACGAGGAGGAAAGAAATCGCGAAGAAGATGAGAACTACTTTAACGCACACGCCGCAGCGAACCCAGGGCTATCTGCAATGTGCATTCCCCTCCCCCCATAACTTTAGATTAAAGTTGGGGTGGGGGAGGGGGCAGGTGTATAAAAGTTTTCTTGGGCTCACTAACTGAAACTGCGCTTAATCACGCTCAAACAATTCAAACAATAGCCCCCTGAAAGCTTTTCAAGTTGTGAATCAGTGTGGGCGGTACAAAACATTTTTGGAGATCTGTAACAATAGGTTGCCGAAAGCCCCCCTACGCGATGGGGGGGTGGGGGTAATGCCCGGTATTGGGGTAAAACCGAGAAGGGGGGGACCGGCAAAGAAGGGTGGGAGAGGGGGAGGGGGAAGAGAAAGGAAGAGAGAAAATCACAGTAAAACAATAGAAAAGAAAATTAACCTTCGGCCATGTTGCCCCACGGGCTGTCTGCTCCAAACTCGTGAGATGAAAACTTTCCCTTTGCAACGGAGTGATCTTCGGCATCAGTCTAACATCTTGATTTTGTGCGATCACAAATTTAGCTCGCATGGTCTAATGTGCTTTCCCTCTTTTGATTTTTTTCTCTTCTCTCTCCAGTTTCTGGCTCCCTGAGCACACGTGACTTTGTCAATTACATGCTTTCTTGCTACTAATTTCACCTCGGATCCTTAAGGGGCCGGCAAGAGGAAGAGATAACCAATCGCCATTTCATCTATGCTGACATCAAAATAATTTATGAATGAACACGCAAAACTCAAACATGTTATCTTAAAGACAATTTGGGACGCTTCTTTACGATAAATCAGAATGCTGACTTTGTGCTTTTACTTAAACACAATGGAGGGTTCTCGTGAATCGTTTAGAAAAACAGCACGGTCATATATGTGCACACGCGTGCCTTCCGCACAAGCCAGTCCAAATCATCTCACTTAGGGGAAAAAGCCATTTAAATAAAGCAACCGAGGTTTCCCCCGTAAGAATTCAGCTACTCGATTAGCAGTAAACCTGCTTTGGACGCAAATCTCATTTATTGTTTTAAGAGGAATATATATTAATTTACAAAAGATCTAATTAAACCTAATTAAATCCCCATGAAAGTTTAGATAATGATAATATACGCCTACAATGACAAAAGCACACAATTACCTGATTCTACCCTAAAATTTTTCAAATTTAAAATAAATCCTACTGGAAACAATCTCTATCACCTTCATGTAGTTAAATTGTATTTAGGATTATAATTTCGGAACATTTTGGAAGAGGTTGGTAAGAAATTGTACTTCACAGGTTTCTCCACCACCTCTTTTCCGGGGGAGGAGATGTGATTAATGACTTCCTAAATAACAGCCCAGTTTTCCAGCCTAACATAGAGTGAACCTCAATCAGTGGTGATTGTTCCCCAAGAGCAAGACAGCGTCGGGCAGGGAGGGGGAGGGGACGCCGGGCCGGGGAGGTGAAGAGGAGCCGCCAGCAGAGGCGGCTGCAGAGCCGGAGAAAGGGGTGGGGGAGAGCAGAGCGGGCGCTGGTGGGGGGAGGGGTGAAGAAAGAGAGGCAAGTGGGAGGGAAAAAAGGTACATTTATATAATATTGACTGGACCCCTACATTTTAAAAGTCAACTACCAGTGGGCAGAAGAGTAAAATAAACGAAAACTTAATAACGGATCAGGCTCCTACCACCGTCCCTGGCTCACCGTTTTAAAATGCTTTCCCTTTACCTTTCGTATCGGTTCGAATGATTGCAGACTACTGGATAGAGACACCAATATCACCACCCTCATCGAATGCTACACTAAATATTATAGATCAACTAGAAATGCCTTATTTCCTTTAAAAAACATCCCTAGTTTTTTAAACATTTAAACGTACCACCACCCTTTCCCCCCACCCCACCCCCATCTTCTTAAACAAGCAGTTTACTGGGAAACTGTACAAATACCACTTCCCTTAGGCACGGCTACCGAGCTGGGCTGACCCTCCCCCACCAGAGCCGCAGTCCCCGCCGGTGTCTCCCAACAGGTCCACACTAACTCTGAACACCGCTAACACGAGCACGCGAGCTAAAATGCAGGGATCCTGAGTCCAAGAGCTTTGGAATAGCCACATACAGCACCTATGTGTACCTCCTCTCCATACTAAACAAGTAAATATAATTTATACTACTTGGTTCAGATGTGAAATAAATGGATGTATATAAATGTATGCTATTTTCAGCTGTTTGTGGTAAAAGGTTTTAAACAAGATTGATGAATTTAGAAATTTTTTTTGTCTATTTCGTTGTTTCTCAGGAAAGGGGGCAAAGTTTTCTCACTTACTTTGGAGAGAATAAGCATGGTAGAGAAAAAAGAAAAGCTGAAAATCAAAGTGATTTTGAAAGAGTACCTACCACAAGCTCAAACCTCTCAAAAAAATTACTTGCTAACAAAACATTTACTAGGCATTATTTTAATAGAAATCAATTGATTACACTGACCTATAATAAAGTAACTTTAACATGGCATTTCATGTTAAACTTTTCACATAATACAAAATAAAAATATTAAAATAAGTTATGTGGCTTTTTTAAATATTGCAAATGAAAGAATTAGTTTAAACCTCAACATCTGGTTAGCAGAAAAATAATCTAGGAAAGTATTCATGTAAATTGAGGGGGAAAGCTATTATTTATGTAAAACTAATTGTCATAACATTCACAGACCAGTACAGTTTAGTTTTGCCAAAGACACTCATCTATAGTGAATGATATTTTGTCTATAAGCTTGTTTTAATTACAAAATAGTTTAATAATAAAATCAGAAACAATATATAGATTCTGAATCCTTGTTTATTGTTAAGTTTTATGAAAATCAAAACTGTAACACAGATTAAAACTGTGAAATGCCATAACTGAACCGCATAAAATGGTATGGTTATGAGATTCAGTCTTGCCTGATTGGGGGCCTCCAGTATTAGTGGAATTAAGGTAAGGTTCACTGGACTGGTCACTGGTGTCAGAGGTTATCGACTCATTCATTTCCTGAGGGGGACATCAGCCTTTCAAGTTGTGTAGAGGGCTTTTTCCAAGCAGGAACTCTGAGAAATCCTCTAACATTCATTCACAAAGAATGTAAGGCAACTGCATTTACATACCTTGGGGGAGGTAAAAGAACAGGGGAAAGAAGGGAATAGAGGGGAGGGGAGAAAATTGAGGAGAAAAGTGAGGGAAGGAGGCATGAGAAACAAAATATCACCATTTCAGGGATACGGCACTATCTTTTAGATAGATTCATCTTTTCTGTCCTCCAATCCCCACCTCTGGAGTCTAAGACCCTTTTATAAAACTGAATATAATCTGTTTAAATTCATAGAATGTTTCTTTCACATAAAATGGCCCTATGAATCTCCTAGAATGCTTTCCAATTTGTCACCTTCCTGAAGTCTCCTGGTTTTAATTTTTTTCTCATTTCCTATTTGTTTTTAGTGCCAGAAAGACCTGTGCTTGACTCAAAACGCATGTTTTATACTTGTGAAAGCCAAATATTTCAGTAGGTTGATTTATCATAGTTCTTTCAAAATATCTATAAAATGAGTTCAAGTACCTGCAAAGATTGTTACCGCACTGGGGGTAAAAATCAAGTAAATAACCGATCATACATGCTCACTGGTTATCATAGTCTAAGGTTTCTCCATGAAAAAAAGCAAAGTGCACGTACTCTTGGCCGTTTTTGTTTTTAATTCCAACAGGAGAATGCAAGGAGCAAAAGAGATGCCAGAGCCCACAGTCCTTGTTTTTCTATAAGCAATGAGTGACTTCTATCAAAGCAGAAACAAATGCTTTGGTTCTTCTTAAAACTAGGAGGAGGGGCTGTGCCACTGCGGTGAGCGACTCCACCCGGGCTCTCCTCGCAGTAAATGAGGCCGGGGTCTCAGCCCCAGCGCTGCCTCCTCAGCCCTGTAATTTCACGCGCAGTCCGAGCCCCAGGGTCCCCGAGCCCCCCAGCCAGCGGATCTCCCCGTTCCCTCCACCTCCGGCCCGGCACTTCCTCTCCCTTCTCCAGTCACCTTTCCCTTATTCAGCACATCCCCACCTCCTCTCTAGAAGTGGAGCCATTCCTAAGAAGGCTAATGATTTCTCACTAATTAATGGATTTTTACATTTGTCCTCCCTCCCACTCCCACCCCAGAAAGCCAAACAAAGGAAAAAACCCTTGCCTTCACCACTACAGAAGACAACACTTTGCGCGGTCTACTACTTTTACTGCATTTCCAGACATACCATTTATAATTTGATCTCTTTATCTGTGAGATGTCAGAGTCTCGGAAATCTAAGATAAGTGAAGTCAAGGGAGAAGAAATTGGGAGAACCTGGAAAAAATGACCACTACCCCCTCCCCCGACCAGGCCTTGCCTAAAATGGAGAGGTCTTCAGACTGCTGGCGCCGGTACTTCAGGGCAGCCACGAAAACGTCGCTGTGCGCCTTCGAGGGTCAGAAAAAGCACTTCTCTGGGAAGGGGGTGGGATGGGGGGCGGCTGGAGACGATTTTAGGGAACCCACTTTGGCCTCGCCGAATGAGTTTTCCAACCTAAAAGCGGCACCTCGGGCAAACTGTTACCGATCCCTCCCACTGCGGTTTCAGCAAACTACTTGGCAAATAACTTTCTTGAAATTCTTATAATACGGAATCACATGAAAGGAGTACTCTGCTGGGTGCCTAGGTCTTACAATAAAGACACTTGAGAATACGGGGGCATTTTGTTGTTGTTTTTTTCAAAAAGCAAAATTCCGTTCTCATTTAATTTCCTTATCTGGAAACAAAATGCTTTGGCTTAACACAATTGTTCCAATTTGAGAATCTTTACACAGTTGTAAATTTCTTTAAATGTTTTCCTTAAATATCTTCTTAACATTTTCCCCCAGGTTTAATTAAATTAAATTATGAAAATACAAGAATTGATTAGCATATATTTTACATTTTCCAAATTGCTTTCATACTTAAAAAAGAACAAAGATTTGCAAACATTTCCTTCTTTTGGGTCAGTTATGTTTCAGCACAGTATTTAGAGCAATACAAATTAAATCAGAAGAAGGACATTGTTTTAGGAGCACCATTTTGTAGAAAGTTTCTTTAAAAAAACTGAAATAACAAAAAAATCCTGTTTTATTGCCATACTCGCCCAATGAAAAAGGAAAAATAAAAATTTTAAGTATAATTCCCAAATATCTTCTGAACTGTGTTCAACAAATACTTCCCTTAAATGATTTTAATCAGAACAGAAATGGGTTAGAAAAATCATTTTGTAACAAGCACTACATTATTTTGCCCTGAATTGCACAAAACTTTATTGTATTTGAAAAATGAGTATTTTTCACCTGTATGAGTCAAACATGTATGCTTCATAATTTGAAGATCTTTTTGTAGTAAATACTAAATCTAAGAAATGATACTATATCATGTAAACATGTAATTCCCCTCCAAAGCAATGATAGCTGGTTCTTTATAACTTAATCTCATCAAAAGAAATCTTAATAATTTATCCTCATCAAAATGAAATAAGAGTATGGACTGTTTCCGACGTATTTATTTTAGTATTTTTACTTTGGGTTTATTTGGAAGAAGAGGGCAGGTGGATGAAAAAATGGAAAGGAAAAGAACAGTGGGGGAGTAAAAGATGAGGGCAGTGGTTTGAAATCTTCAGGCTTTTAAGAGCCCTGTGTGAGAAGCAAATCAGTGGAGAAAGAGCATCCAGCTAGAAACTAGAAGCCAGAGTTCTAGTCCCACTTGCTGACCTTGTTAATCACTAAACTTCTCTGGGCCACAGTTACCTCAATCTGCAAAGGAGGAGACTGGACCAATTGCAGTTCAAGTATTTCAGCTTAAATGTAATCCCTGGAAATAACCTTTCTTTTTGGTGAAAGTGGAACCTCTCCTGTACAACCCCTTTTTTAATCACAAGGAAACACAGACATGAAACTTTATTGCAGTCACTTAACACATTGGTGTTAACATTATTTCCCAACAGAAAAGAAAAAGGTATCTGGGTTGTCTCCAGTTTGTCCCCACAAAAACCCCACAATCTAACAGTAATCAGAAACCAGTTAGTAAATTAAAATATTGTAGCATCTTTTTGGTATCTTCTTTTTCATAATACTCATTAGAGCATCATCTCCATGTCAAAGGATTCATTCTAAAAAAAAGGAAAGTGTTTGTCAAATGGCAATGCCTATCAACGGTTTCCTCATTCAATTTTTTGATATCTATTATTTTCATCTCACTACCTACAAATCCTAAATTTGATAAGCTTAATGACAGAATAATATCTTTTTACTTGTATTTAATGGTCATAAACCTTGTCCTATCACAGCTTTTAAATGTTTTCATAGTAGTATCAGTCGAGAGAAGAGCCAAAGTATTAAATTCATCAAAGTATAAGCCAGAGTATTACATTATCAAATAAAAATTGTTACTGAAAATAGTGTTATAAATTTTAAGTGAATGTCAGTAACTTAAGAAAATATTTATCGAAATTCTAGGTTTTATAGTACATCTACATAAATGAAAATACATACACCAAAAAAGTCTAGGTTTAAAATGTTAAAAGTTCAAATGACTCATTTTTGCAGTATAATGAACAAACATGATACAAGTTCATGAAAATCCAAATAAATGAAGCTTCCTTAAAGTAGCAAAATTCCCTGATTCTCTGAAAAAATGTCTAATATACTGTGCTATTCATGTTATGATAAATTATTTGAAAACAGCACCAAGTCACTATTTTTAAATTAATTCAACCTATATATGTGAGTATCTATTTTGCTATGGGTGTTTCAAAAATGAACAAGCTACAAATACTCTTCATTCAGCTACATAAACATGTAAATATCTATTATCAATTTTGCCTGAGTTATAGAAAAAAGAATCACGAAACTCAATACTGCTAAAATCAGGAAGAAAAGGAGTTAATTAGAAGATTTCACCTATGTATTCTGGTGGGAGCATCAGTTTATAGACAGAATGATCTGGAATCCAATAGGATATGGTACCCACCTTGCCAAAGTGAATTCCTGAAGACTGTCAAGTTTCCTCATATGCCTCTAGTGATCTTTTCAAACATTCATTAAGTAAAATATTTAATAAAAAAAAAAAAAAAACTAACCTGGGGCTGATGAAACCTGGTTGGATGACCTCATCATCTTCTGAAGAACCTAGAACCAGAAAGTTCAAGTTAGTACTACATTAATTGCCTATTTAATTCCCTCTTCTTCAGCTTAGTGGATCATTAGAAAGCAATAAAATGCCTAGGTTTTGACTCTGTGAAGTCAAATTTAAGACTCACCTAGCAAAATTAGATAACCAATTGCCATAAACTTGCCTTTCATTCCTATTAAAGGACGCTGATTTTAAAAACCTTTTAAACAAGACCATTAAGATATAGTCAAAGATCCTGATTTCCTGAACAATGAAATTAAAAAAATACTTATTACACTGTAATTGAAGAATTCCATTCTATTTTAAAAACACAGTTAAGAATCAACCTAATCCACAATATTGTGCTTCTTGATAAACTTATTTGACTGTTCTCTTCAAACATATTTTAAAAGATAAATCATGAGAACCTAATTGTAGTACTTACACCACTGATATTAGAGCTCTCTGTTATATTCATATACTCTTTGCAAAAAAAATATACTTTAATGGTAATTCATTTAGCCATTAGGTATATTTAATTAAAGGTACTTATTATGCATTAACCCAGATTTTTTAAAGGAAAAATAGTTCTTGTTTACAACATGAGTAAGTACTGACTTTTCTGATAGATCTGCTGGCAGATGTCACAACACAATAAAACTTGTAATAAAGAGGTCACCCACTAGTGAAGTATAGCAATTGGAAGAGAAACTCCTGATGGCCACTGAATTATCATTTTTATCCTTAGATAAGAGTTATTAAGGGTTGGAAAATAATTGGTTTTAACACATATCCAGTCACCTACTACCACCCAGAGTTACCTTTGTTCTCTTAACTAAGTTTTACATGCTATATCTACTATATCAACTCACACAAAATAAGCCATTATGTGCAAATTCTTTAGGTTGCAATCTAATTTTCTTCTCAAAACTAAACAGATGGTTTTCCAAGTGCAGAGTTCTAATGAATGTTGACCCAAGATTCTTCTTATAAAGGATGACAATCCCATTGAGTAACATTTGAAAAGACTAGAGGAAGAATGTGAACAAAGGGTATGTGAAACTCTGTACATTAAATCCTCCAGTTATCCTGTGTTGACCACCAAAAGACAGATGACAGATCCTAACGTTAACAAAATTCATTATTAAAACTTATTAAATACAGCTTTCCTTTACAGCAAGACTTCATTGTTTTATTTTGCACATTTGGGCTATGTTAGGATTTATTTAAGTATTACACATAATTTCAGCAAAACCCTAGCTCATGCTTTTCTGTTCTAATAGCCCAGAGCCCATGCTTAATCTTCTCTGCTTATATTTACAAAAAAGTTCAAACCAACATATTCTAAAGATGTAGGAAAAAATCAGTAAGATTTGCCAAAAAATTTTAAATAATTCAGATAATAAATTATTACAAATGGTAGATTTAAAAGTGAAAATCAAATGGCACAATGCTATTTAAGAGCTCTAACTATGAGCCAATCAAATGGAATGATAAAGATGTTGATTTTTCACTATTCAAACTCACGTGATAGTTCTTTTGTTACTGACAGTTTTAATATTATCATCCCTTTTCAAAGGAAAAGATGGAATTATTTCACAGACATTAACTGATACATTTTACTGATGTTAAGTAATGATATAAAATTTTTTGAAAACAAGAGTTAGTAAAGAAAAAAGAATTAAGTTTAAATATGAATATTATAATCCATCCAATGTTTACTGAACAATTATTATAGGAATGAGGTAAATGCTATATAAAATATTTACAATATTAAATTTTCATATTCTTAATATAGGTGACTACTTGAAATGAAATAACAATAAGGAATTAAAATTATTCCTTAAATTCATGAATAATCAAAAAACAGCTATTTGTAATTTTATACACAGGCATATTTATTTATACTATACTTTGGGGTAAATATTAAAAAACAAATGAATTAAAATTGTGATGTGCTAGAATATATTTCTCTGATCCTTCACTAGAATAACCCCTGTTCATTATTAAATCTCCACTTTGATCTTTTTCTTATTGTTGCACACAGAGTACCAATGCTTCCATCATGTGACACTGTACTGTAATTGACTGTAAAAGCCCAAGATGATGTTCTCTTTCCCAACTTCACTCTATGCTGTATGATGGCAGGAATTGTATATATTTAGCTCAGTGTTTTAATCCAGGCATTCTTTAGTGTTTAATACACAGTTTTTAAATGAATCAACGACTTAATGAATTTCTGAACCTGGCTTGACCATCTCTAGAATGCCTTTTATGAAATAAATGAATTTGTATACAAAATTTTCTTAAGCCCTGGCAGAGAAGCTCGTTCAGTTAGAGCATCATCCTGATACATCAGGATGTGGGTTTGATCCCTAGTCAGGGAACTACAAGAATCAATCAATGAATGTATAAATAAGTGGAACAACATATCAATGACTCTCCTTTCCTCTCTCTCTAAAATAAATAAATAAATATTTTTACATTTTTTCCTTAATAACCACCTTTCATAAAAAGAGAATGATAGAAAATTAATCATTTGATTATTGCAAATATAAAATATGTACAAAGTGATTTCAAGAATTTTAGCTAAAATACATGTACTTACTGCTATAAAATTACCTAGCTTATAAACACTATCTGTTACAAATACTTTTAGACTTCATACTTCTTCCTATTAAAACATACAATATTCTTCTCAAGTACTTTACATATTGGTGTTAATCCACTATTATAACTATGCAATGTAAAGGAAAATGATTATTATTATACATTATACTCACTTTTTAAAAATTGCCAATTAAGCTATTAAGCCCAGAAAATTGAGTAATAACAATACTACCATATTACTCAGAATTTTATTTCAATTCAATCATGTTAGTTTTCCCTCCTAAAATTAATAATATGCAAGTTACTTTTTTTAAGCCATAAGAATTTTATTTGTATTGATTTAAACTTTACTGTATTTTTCAAGTTACGTTGAGTTCTCAAAAAATGATTTAGCAATCAAGAATATTTGCCAAAGTAAAAGGAAAATGATTTCATACTTATTCTCATCTCTATAATTTCTCAACATTTGAAAAATACTAAAAAAAAACAATTTTTTGTTTATTATTAGTATTTTCTAAAGTAATATATGTATAAATATATTAATAGTTTACAAAAATATTTACTTTATGGTTTACGACAAAAATTATAGTCTACTTACAATACGACTTGACTATCATTGAAATGAGTATATTCTTTTTGAAAAGTGAAGTAGACCACAATGTGACTTTTCTTTAGTAGAAAAATAGTTGGGGAGAAGTTTTCAAATGACTACTTAAAATCATATAGCAAACATCCTACAAACACTGGACTGAAACCTAAATCACAATACTTACTTAGATTTATATAAGAAATATAACATAAACATACATCAAATAAAATATTACATGGTGAAGTTTTTAATATTGAATGTTTCCTTACACTGTACTCTGAAGAAATATTTACTATGTATCTGTGGATTGAGCACTGGCCTGAGAAATAAAGGGTCATTAGTTCAATTCCCAGTCAGGGCAAAGGTCTGGGTTTTGGGCCAGGTCCCCAGTGGGGGATGTGCGAGAGGTACTCACACATTGATGCTTCTCTCCCTCTCTTTCTCCCTCTGTTCCTCTCTAAAAATAAATAAATAAAATCTCAAAAAAAAAACCTTCATTGTAATTATTTTTTGCAAATGAGTCAACTGATTAAGTCAAATGCTACATAGACAAAATTGGGATGAATTAGTTTGCAATTCAACTGAACATTCTACTGTAATTTTAGATATATGAAGGAGGATCCAAAAACCCCAGAATTATCTCCTGGAGGGCAGGTCCCTTGTAGTACAGGCTTCCCCCCTCCTAGGTGAGTGTTCTAGGAACCCATCTGTATCAGTGTACCAGCTGGCGTTGTTGTGAGAGGATGCATTTGGCTTTAGTGATTTTTATTTTTTTGAAGGCTCTTTCAGTGCGTTTGCCCATTTCATGATAAATGATTTGGAGCAAACCTACCCACCCTGCACTGAGTGTTTAGCAGTTTCTGACCAAAAACGGTATGACCTCCCCATGCCTCACCCTCCCTATTCACCTGATTTCTCCCTGAGTGATACCTATGGAACGAAAAAAATCCTCAAAGGGAAACATTTTGCCAATGTGGAAGAAGTAAAACAAAAAATGATAGAAGCACTAAAAGGCATCAAAATCGACAATCTCAGAAACTGTTTTGAGCAGTGAAAAAAATGTCTTGAGAGGTGTATTGCATCAAATGGAGAGTACTTTGAAGGTGACTGAAGTTTAAACATGTTAAGAATAAATACACAATTTTTATTAATAAATTCTGTTTTTTTAGGGGTCCCCCTCCTTGTAAATAGAAATCCTGTACTCTCAAGCTTATACAGGTTCAATATTTTCAACACTATCTTTAAAGATAATATTTACATGTAACTTTATACAGATGAAAAATAATAAGTACTAGAGTATAAAACAGGAAACTTTATATTTGGTTAAATACTTTGAACATTTTCTTGAGAGAATAAAGACATTTATATTATTTATAAAAATATTTTTATGTTTATGAATTACATTTTAATACATTATTTTTTATTACTGATACTATATAAACACTTAACTTTGAATTAGAGGATAATATTTCTAACACTGCTAAATCACAGAGATGGTAACTACCACTGTGAAATTGAAATTTTACTGGTTTCACGTAAGATATAGGCATCTCTAGTATTCTCTTCAAAAAAGTGTAGTAAAAATAATTTATTCTAGAAAATAAACTTCAATGAATATTAATTTAAGGCAATTGATATATTATCTAGACTGATTAAGACACTGAGTATGGCACAATTTTTAATTGTAAACACAATTCTTTAACTTAAATGTGAAAGTTGTAGCACAACTGAGCAACACCACAGTTGGTTTTGTTAATGCAAATACTTTGTAGCTTCTACAGTATAAACCAACAGTTTTATACAGTAAAGCCCACAGCTGATTCATTGTTAAGGTCACATAAAATTAAAGAAAAAAAGTGGTTTTAAACTAAAGAATCAAAATAATGGCAATATTCTTGTTTAAAAAGCTAATCACATATATTTTTAATGCCCTCCACAACTTTAAGCTAAAAACTTTATCACAGCTTCTTGGTATGGTAACAAAAACAAAAGATTCTACAGACACCTGAATACTTCTATTTAATGTAATAAACATCAAGAAATGTTTTAGAGGCTGCTCGTCTTTATGCCATGGCCAGTGATCTAATGGTGTAATAAACATATATATTAAATAAAAACAATAGGAATTTCACTGCAGGGGAGATTATACCAAGAGATTAATGTAAAAAAGATAAAGCATTTACAGTTTTTCTAAAATTTTTAATCTACAAAAAAGTATGTGTTTTATACCTATACAGTATAGAATATTTTAGTTGAAATATTTTTGTAGAATCTGAAAAAATGTTACCTAAAAGAAATATCTAAAAAATATAAAAGTAGCATTCTGGCTCTTGCATTTCCACTGCTTGTGAAAGAAATACTGATTTGAAAGTATCTAGCAAATTTAAAACATGTTTTTCCACCATTACAACTGGTCATACAACACTATGTCCTTTTTTCTATATAATTAAGCTTTTGTTCAGCCATGAAAAAACTGGAAACTGATTGCTTGAAAATGAGCTGCATGCCCTTTGTCCTGGCTGGTCACCTCTGACCCTTAATTTGATGATCCTGCATATCAACCCATTCTATTTTTAGAAAAATTGTCAAGTTCTATGTCTAAAATAGTACAAACAATACTTTTTACTGAAACATTAAATGTATTACACATTCCTTTTCAAGTAATTTCTACAATGATTTCACATCAGTGTTCAAGTCACACAATGTAAAACACAGTAATATCATAAGCAGTGACAGCCTGGTGTTTATCCTGGTTCAAACAATAGAAAATTTCCCCAAAGAACTAATTCAAGATCATTATAATATCAAAATTTATATTTTTCTATTTATAAACTTGCTTATATATTATTATTGTTTCCAAATACAATTTATTTCATGACTTATTTCTAAATTGATTAATTTTGATAACACATGTTTTGATGATGGTTTGGACAGTGCCAGACTATAAACCTGAATCAAAAATTCCAAGTATCAAATTCACACACAACTTTACTGCAGTATCAACTAAAATTGTACTTTTTTTTGAGAACTCATTAGTTGCTTAAATTGGTTTTATAATCTTGTCTTCCTCCGCAAGTGGCAGCTTTCAAAGAAAGAGAAAACCTCTAGCATTGATCTCATTGATTATACTGACATTATTCAAAATCAATGTTATACAGTAAAGGGTAAAATTTTTCTATTACAATTTCTGGTTGATTCCAATAAAGCTGGGTAAAAAGACTACATTAAAAGGTATATATAAAATATATGTGCATATTTCTTACAGTGAGGATGTTACTTAACCTCTATGCAATTTCTGTGTGGTTTTCAGTCAGATTGAGCAATGACCAATATGGCTGTCTTGGTTCAGCACTATGGTCAGCGACTTCAGAGTCACTGTCAGATAAATCCCAATCAGTACACATGTATATAGTGGGCAAGTTTCTCAAATCAATGTAATTTTATATTTCATATATTCCTAGATTTGTTCATCTAAATCAATCTTAATTTTTTAATGTAAAGAATTTTTATTGTTCTGCTTGTAAAGCTAAAAATTCTTCTTTATCTTGTGGGTCATAGAAAACAGTACTTATTTCTAAAGAAAATGTCCCTTTAAAGGCAAGAAAATCAGGAACATGTTCTCAAGCATTTAAATATAAAAACTTGAGCACTTATGGGCTATAAAATGTTAATAGAAAATAAGATTCTACAAAAAAATTGCCAAATAAGAAAAATTTCAACTGACCAAAAATTTGTAATGTCCCTTTTATATTCAATAGCCTTTATTACTTCTAAACTAATTCATCTATGAATCTCTGCTTCCCTTTTTTAATCAACTGAACTATAGCTTAAATGTTTAAAGATCATTTACAGTCTACAAATTTGATATTTATGAATAACACTTCAATTATTTTAAAGAAACATTGATGCTATACCTGACAGCTGTTACACGTTTTATTTAATAACTTATTTTTCCCTTAATCATGGTTTGTAAATTATGATAGCAGTGTTACAAATACTGAAAAAAGAGACATGATCAGATACCAATCATTATCAAACTATGACAGGTAAAATCTGTTTAATCTTCTCTTTCTTCAGAGTAAATGGGAAAAAAACCTTAAATCCACTATATTTACTAAAATCCTGGTGGTTTTTTAGAATTTACATGTGCAACACACTTTAAGTCATTCTGGACTGACGTTGAGCACTGCCATATTAAAATTCAACCTCCTTCACTTACAAAGAAGTGTAGTTGACAGTCTTTCCTCCTTATAACCTGGATTTATTTAAATCCTGATTAATTTCACAACAAATTTTTCATTGTTTCTGAAAGAAGTCTGGCACAGACATATAATAAGACACTAAAGTTTAACAAGGATAAGAATTTATCTTTGAATCATTTGGTTCCAGATCTATTAACAGCAAAGTACCTATAAACAATTCTAATAATTAATTTGCATTATAGCTTGATTCAGATCCTTAAATTCTTATATGACATTTTACTATCAAGTAATAATTAGTTGATCCTATTTATAATATGGCAAAGTCAAATAAGTATTTTATTCTTTGAAGTACCTTCACCTCTCCTCCAAGTACTAGAAAGAGGCCTGTGTCACTTTAATTTCTAAAGCTCTTTAGAAATTTAGGCACACTGGATTGTCCTACTTCATACATTAAGAGAGAAAGAGTGTGGGAAGCAAGAATTGTCCCCATATGGCCAAGGGTCTAATTAAAATTCAAAATTGAATACTGATTATTACGTATTCTGTTGTTAATTTATAATGACTCCTTTATTAAACTGTACAAAACCACAGCAGAAAAAATATGTCAAATAACAGATTCACATGAAAAATGTGCCATTCATAACAGATTTCTATTTTCAAAATCCCATGAACTGGCACAGACTTCCAAGAATTCAATTTTAAATGTCAGAGTTTGCCTGAAATCTTTATAAAATTAAATTGTGGTGTTCCTAAGTGATTCTTGAACTTAAAAATTCGCTTTATCAAAAGATGAATTTGTATTATGACCTGGCTAAATATAGTAATAACCTACACAAAAATGACACGAGAATTTTTTTAATCAGGGCAAAAATCACTTTAAGTCACACTTTGCCAACAATGTTGTAAAATGTTTTACATTTTCTAATATTAGTTATGTGTACTTTTAATTTCCGCAGTATTTGTACCCAAGAAATAAAAACAATAAACACGAGCATAATTTATTTTCCCCTTGCATTAGCAATTGTAGGTATAAAAGTCTTCACTGGATAATTTAGTTCTATGAACAGTAACAATATCTGGTAACCTGAAAAACCTATGGATGAAAACAAATTTACAAAAAGAACAAAAAGGAACTCAAGGAAACACAGGAACCTAAGATTTCAGTCTGTGTTACATGAACCAATTCAAAATGGCGGACTTACTATTACTTACATTTAAGAAATTTCCGCAATGAGGACATTATATACATACTGCAAGATGTTACTCGAAAACACTCAATGTCTACCACCGTGCAGTTAAAAAAAAAGTTTTTGTAGTACAAATCCTCGTAATGCACCCGCATCCAGTATTCCAGTCAGTAGTTAATACTCCTGCAAATGTATCATTTCTTCTTTGGTTGTTTTCAAAAGCAACCTCAATCCAAGTGCATTTTTCTCCGTCCCCCGCAAACCCTTAATTTTAATTCATGAATTTACATCACCGACACCGAAGCAAAAACGATCTCCGATGCCTGCAGGCTACAAAGCAGCTCCGTTCGAGGAATTTGTGAAGGGCAGGTGCGGACGCCCCCTGGCGACGCGGCCCCGCCTGTGCGAGGCACCCGCACGAGCGGCGCAGACCCGCCACCGAGACCCTGTGCCTCACCATCGCGCCCCGAGTCCCCTGCACCCCTCCCTGCCCAGCACTACGGCTCCCAGCCCCATCCGGCCGACCAGCGGAGACCACTGCAGTGACACTGGACAGCTGGGCAACAAGCAACACCTCGCCCGCAACGAGCGCCAACCCAGCGGCGAGGAGCGGGGTTGAGAAAGGTGTGAACCCGGAAGTACATCGACCGCCTGCATCTCAGTGACAACAAGCGGGCATTAAATAAGGTTCGGTGAAGGAAGGACGCCGGGTCCTGCTCCCGAACGGCAACTTGCAGCGAGACTTGTCACTTCCCTAGCTTGCCCTGTTCTTCTCCCTCACTGACGCTCGCGCCTCCTTTCTTCCTGCCCCTTGGCACCGAGTGCCGCTCGACGTTGCTCACGTGCCAGAACAGGGGCAGCAAGCCGCGTCCGCACCGGCACGCTCACCTGGCCGCACTCGCACTGCCGTGGGGCGCGCTGCTTACCTCCGGGGCCTCATGGTCGCGTCGCCAGCCCGGGTGTAAGCGGGGGACAGCGTGTGACTACGCGTGTGGCGTTCAGTCCGGGGGACCCGGCGGAGAAAGGGGCCTGAAGCCTGTCACTTCCTGAGGGAGCGCCAGAGACCGGCAGTGCGCGCGGCAGGGCCGGGAGGGTCAGCACATTGTGAGCCCGCAAGGGGTCCCGGCGCAGAGGGGTCGGGGAGGGAGGGCGGCACTCGGCAGCTGGAGGCAGAATCTGCTGTGGCCGCTGCTGCCTGGCGGGTGGCGGGGAATGGGGAGGAGCGGGCCAGGCCGCCTGGGGGCCTCGGGAAGCCGCAGAGGCACCGGGCTGCTCCACTCGAGTCCTGCGTCAGGCGGCGGCACGCGCACACCTGCCCGCCGCCGCTCCGGGCCGCGTCATTGGCTGCTCACGCCAAGCGCGCGAGATTGAACTTTCCATTCATTCTTGGGCCCTGTGGGCGCGCACGGCTGTGGCGGAGCTTTCCCCGCCAGCTCTCGGGGACGCGCGCTGCCTTCCTCCGAATGGAAGGCGCGTTCTCGCGCAGAATGGGGCTGTTCCCGTGCAGTCTACGAACGTCAGGGCCTGTGGCTAGGTCCTGCAGCGCGCGGCGCATCCTGGAGAAATCTCATTTGGCGTCCCCAGGGTGCACCTTGACGGAGGCACGAGCAAAACTGTAAGAAGGTACTGGCTCGTTTTCTCCTTAACTAAGAAACGCTCTGGTGGTACCAACAGAGAGTAAATTCCTAATTGTGCAATTCAAAGTTATAATTAGTAATGTATCTCAGAATACAGTGAGCATCGTAGAATAGTGTCAGAGGTTTGAGGAACCTACTGTATTCTACGTTGTACTTTCCTAAACAATAAAATACTCAACCTCAAATCAAACACATACATTATCTCTCAAAGTGACAAAATATCTGAGGCCAAAAATACTGTGAATGTGTATACCTAACTCTGTTGTTTTGGTATACCTTCCCAAAATGTCGCTGCCTTCTCTCCTAATGCCTTTGTAGATTATTCTTGTCACTCAAAGTTTCTCTCTATTCACTCAAAACCAAATAGTCCTGGTCAACGATTGTGTGACCAGCTACAAAATGAAACATAGCCTTGTAATCTGTGATCTGGTCTGATCAAATATGGACTATTTGTTGGCACTGATTAAGGGATTAAATATTTCAGCAAAATAAAAACCAGTTATATTAGCCTGGCTGGTGTAGCTCAGTGGATTGAGCGCGGGCTGGGAACCAGAGGGTCCTGGTTCGATTCCCAGTCGGGGCACATGCCTGGGTTGCGGGCCGGGTCCCCAGTGAGGGCCATGTGAGGAGCAACCATACATTGCTGTTTCTCTCCCTCTCTGTCTCCCTCCCTTTCCCTCTGTTTAAAAATAAATAAATAAAATCTTTAAAAAAAAAAAAACAGTTATATTAAAAATAAATATGTTTATTTAATATATATGCCTTATATATGGTATAACAACAAAGTAAAAGTGGAAAACTTTGAACATTACTAATAAAGGTCACTTAGCTGTATAATTTATTACTAAAAGACAAATCTCTAAACCATTACTGTGTAATGATGACCATATTCTCCCTTCCAATTCCTGGATTAGATTAGGAAACCAGTTCATCTGTCAGGGATAACTATGGTCTAGAAACAAATATCTGGTCTGGGGGTGAGATGAGTGCAACCAACCTCATCAGAAGCAGAATCTCACTATGACCCCATAAGAACTTTCCACATTGGCTACCTTTGGTCCATTCCTAGATGATTGTCTGACTTTCCATTGAGCCTGTGTAGAATGTGAGAGACTTTAAAGATGCCTTGCATTGGCAAGTATGTAAAGTATTTCTTATATTACTCATTGAGTAGTACACAGAATTCTTTCACATGAAATTCTTGGTTATAACCATTGTATCAATCAGTTGCAGTTGATTTGTTATAAAATTAATTTGTTTGCTACATACTTTATGTTCTGTTACCATATATAATTTAATGGAAAAGGATGCAGACATTGATCACAAGAAATGAAAAACAGCAATTAATTATATATCACCATCTGAAATATGATATGCTTTGTCTTAAAAGCATTATAGTAATTTTTTATTTATGAGTGGAGTTTATAATCGATGCTCTTACAGAATGAAATTTGTGTTTTTTTAATAACTATATCAGGTACTTTATGAGACTTTTGATATATTAATATAATACCTGTTTAAAGTCTTGAGTATTATAAACAGAAAATAATTAAAACAGATTAAAATATAACCTAGAGATGGTATCCCAAATAATCAAGAGGTCATTTTTCTTTTTGATTTCAAACTAATTATCATCATGGCATCATGCTGCTGTCACAAAAATGAAAAATGGGGTATTGTAATACTTACTGTATTATTTTATATTAGGTACCAGGACGGGGAGAGAATGAACTTTAATAGACTAAGCACTTACTAGAGAATAAAATTGGCATGATTAAAAGTGGACGGAAAGCCACAAGAGAAAGTTAAAAGCAAATGAATTTATCATTTATATATGGCTCTTAGCAATTTTTTTCTAAAAATGTATATTTCTACCTGGGATCATGGCGATAATTTACTCTTAAGATTCTATCTGATAATTACTCCCTGAAAGAACAGGATCTATCTTATTCTTCTCAGTGCCTCCAGTACCCATAACCATGCTGGGCACGTTGTACGTGTGAAAGAAATTTTGTTTTTTAATTAGTGCACGAGAATTCACCCTGATTATTTTTTCAAGCAAATAATTAACAAGACATTTGGAAAATATAGTATGCAGTGTGTTATTTATCTCCTACCCTTTTTTGACCAAAGTACAAGGTCTGTCCAGAAGGTATCCAGCCATGTAATATGAAAAATAGAAACATATATTGAAGAAGATACAAGAAACATAGTACATAGGACAATGACACTTCAGTCCCCTTCAAAGTAGGCACTGTAAAATCTCACGCAGTTCTCCCAATTGCCATCAGCTGCCCCATTGAATTTTCATGAATCTCATTGACAGTCTGAAATCTCTTCCCTTTCAAAGGTTATTTTAGTTTGGGGAAAAGCCAGAAGTCACAGGTTACCAAATTTGGGCTGCAGCAGGACTGAGTCACCTGGGTAATTTGATGTTTTGCAAAAAAACTCAACATGAGACATGATACATGAGTGGGCACATTGTTCTGTTGAAGCTGCCAATCACCAGTTGCCCATAGTTGTGCCCTTCTGGATCATCCCAGTAATTTCTGTAGAGGGATGAATGTTCAAGCTTCATGCACAATTTGATGCAGATTTGTTGCTCCACTCTCAGTCATTTTGAATGTGACAGCCACACAGTACACATGCTCACTCAATGACATCTACTGCCCCCACTGGCTAGTACAGTGAAGTCATCATTGTTCACGCATGCACATTCCAGTCCTTTCTCCTTTACTGCCAGGATATATCAATGCGGCGCAAACAGTTCTCGTTAACAAAGGCTGGACTTTTTCCAGACAGACCTCATATATGAAAATAAATCCAAGACATCTTGTCATTTTACTTATGAATTAGAAGTATTGAGTGTTATAATATTGTAAAACTAAGTCTTTACATATTACATTTATTCTCCTGTCATTAAACCATTTTTAAAATAGAGTTTAAGAATAAGGAAGTAATAGTATTTTTTTTCTAGAGCTCACCATAATGACTTCATATTAACTTGATCATCTGTAAAGACCTTATTTCCAAATAAGGTCACATTCTCTGGTACTGATGGTTAGGACTCCAACATCCTTGGGAGGGGCAAAATTCAACTCATAATCTATCAGTTAAAACTGAAAAATGAAGTGACTGCAGAGAACTGAATAGATCCACATAGGTATTTTCCCCCATTTATTACAGTAAAAAAAAAAAAACCTCTAGTCACAAATGCTTGTTTTAGACCACTATATGCTTATTGAAATTAAAAGTTTATGAAGCAAGCCCTATCATCCAAATTATAAGGTGTCTGTTGAACTCTCCCTTATGTATAGAAAAGAAAAATGAAAAATGGGCAGAAAGTTTAACATTCATAAAAATGAGAAACTTGTGCTCACCTATGAAATTGGCAAAAATCCTAAAGTTTGATGACACACTCTGTTGGCAAGGCTTTGGGTAAATTGCTACTTTCATATACCCCTTTGGGGATGCAAAAGGGGTGCAAGGTTTAGAGAGGGCAATTTGGTGAAACATTAAAAGTATAAATATACCCGATGGCCTAGTAATCCCTCTTCTGGGATAGTGTGCTACAGATGTTCAAGTAAGTACCCACGTAGCTAATTACGTGTGTACCTGGACTGAACTTTTTTAAAAATAATTTTCCACTTTGCTTTCTAACCAGGACTCTTGGGGAAGAATTTCCAGGATAGGCAAATTTGTTCTGAGTCACTCACAGGGTCGGGGAGTAGGGGCTGGTATTTAGGGAGCATAGAGAACACTTTGCTTGTCTTCTTCATGCCCATCTTCTTCACCTAAGGAAAGAGGTCAACATTCTAGACCTTAGTATCTCCCTAGTTTCTTCCTCAATTGATTGTTCAGAATAGAACCAAAAGCGATTGTTATAGCCATTCTTATCACTGTAGTTATTTAAAAAAATATATCCTTCTTTTTATTTTGCCTTCCTTATTTTAATCTCTTTTCTACTTTCTTATTGTACACCAATTTTTCTTTTTCCCTTGCTGTTCCTTGGGGTTGTTACTAATTTCTGGTGGCTTGATGTGACATTGAATAATACTCCCTTTTTCTTTTCCCACTTCTGAACTGATTAAGATATAGAGAGAAGCAAGACAGATGGAGATTAAAACAAAAAAGCTAGATTGGAGAGTAGAGCTTGTATCAACAACATTCAAGCTTCCTAATACTTCTCACTAAATCTAGACCTTGACTGACCCACTTACCTGGAATCACTCCTTCAAACATCAGGCTCATGGAGTAATAACAGAGACAAGTAGTAGCTTCCAGCCATATCTATAGAATATAGTTTTAATTTGGGTGGAGGGATTGGTACATGTGTATTGGGACATATTTAGAATATATACACTAAATATCTGTATATGTATATAACTACAGGGTCTGGCACAGATAATGCCCCATTTTTATTACAAGTCATAAGCATGTAATTCTGTAATACAACAAATCACACTCAAACACACCATTTGACATTTTAGGTGAATTGTTCAAATTAAAATTATAATTATTACACCCATATTATTACCCTACCAACCACACTCAAGCAGGCCTTACTTCTGTCAGACCCTGTCTACAAAATGAGGACCTAAGTAAAATTTAGTAAGCCTTAGTCGCAGGGGCCAGGTTTTAGGCTTCATAGAATAATTGTGGAAGGAGAACTTCTGGCTAATGCCTGAAATCTATGCCTTCTTTCCCAGTGATACTATACAGTTAACAGAAATAAAATGATGTCAGGCAGGTTCACCTTGCTTGAAGAGATTCAATAAGTCATGATTAACTATGTGAATTAATTATGTTAAATTATCCAATGGGAATTAATATATGGTTCAAGAAGTCACAAAGTAACTGTTAGAAATGCAGATGCCCAGGCCCCAATGCCAGGCCTCTGTGATTCTGAATTAAGGTTTTTAGAAAAACAGAGCCAGGGACATCTCAGCTGCTTCCTGGTGTGTTTGGTAACACCATAATAAGAGAATTATGGGATTTCCCCAAAGTTACAAGGCTATTGTGACTGCTTCCTTTGTAGCCATGTAGCCAAGAGTTCTGTTTGGAGGAGTATAAAATATCTATGGTAATAGTGATGATAGTGATTGTAATTGCAGCCACCACGAAACAGGATGAATTGGCTTCAGGTAAAGCCTCCTAAAATGGTATACAGAGATGACTAAGACACTCCTGTCCTCACAAAATGTATAATTTAGTAGATAAAGGGGGAGGGAACAACTTATTTCAATAATGTAACTAAGAGTTATAACAGCTGACATTTATCTTATGCTTACTCTGTTCTAGGCACTGTGTTGCTCCTTACCATAGAGTCATGATACAGGCACTAATATTATTTTATGAATGGATAAACTGAGACTTGAATGGGAGGCAGGCACTAATATTATTTTATGAATGGATAAACTGAGACTTGAATGGGAGGCAGTTGTAAAATAGTTTACTCTTGGACACAAAGAAAGTAGGCCTTAGCTAGAATTTAAACTCAGGAAAAATAATATGCAAAATATTACAAACATAGCCCTGGCCAGGTGGCTCAGTTGGTTGGATCATTGTCCTATACACTAAAAGGTTGCGGGTTTGATCCTCAGTCAGGTTACAGGTGTGATCCCTGTCCAGGCATGTACAGGAGGCAGCTGATTGATGTTTCTCTCTCATATTGATATTTCTCTTTCTCTCTCTCTCTCTGGTCCTTTCTCTCTAAAATTAATAAAGATGTCCTTGAGTGAGGATTTCTTTTTTAAAAAAGTATTACAAAGACAAAATCCAGTGGATCAGATGGGAAGAGAGACTTAACTGGGGAGATGCTTAAGTTTGGTTGCTGCCAACTGCCTGAGCAGTACTTCACCTTGAACAACATAAGTACTTGTTGCTTTTGTGTGTGTGTGTGTGTGTGTGTGTGTGTGTGTGTGTGTGTAACCATAACGAGTTTATCATGAGTTTGAGGGAAGGATGTGGCAGAGGTCACATTTTGTGATCTGAGTTTGTGTTTTCCTCTGTTACTCTCTTGGCCTGAAGAGAGACATAAAGGAGAGGCTTTAGCAGCCAAGCTTCATGACTGAGTGGAGCCAGATCTGAGAAGTGAGGGGAGTGCCAAGAATTTAGGTCCCAGAGATTATGGTGGATCCAGGCATAGAGAAATTAGAATATGCATGTAATTAGCCAGAGCTAATTAGTTAACAGCAGACTTTCAACCTAAACTCTGAAAACGTAAAGTTATGAAGCAGCTGAAAGAGCTCAAGTAAGGCTTTAGATGTCAAAACTCTTCCCAAAGTAGAACATACAAGTTGAAGCAGTAAATAGAATTTTGAAGAGGTCAATTATACCAAAAATGGAGAATTTCTGTTCTTCTTAAAGAGAGCAAAGAAAATTAAAAGTGTAAGAAGTCATTGGTAAAAGTTAAGATTTACTCCGAAGGAATGTGACTTGTACCTAAAAAGATATGTACATATCTTTTATATCTTTTGTATATTTTTTCATTTTATATAACTAATGCCTAATTAATATAGTATTATCTTAATAAAGTATTGTATTCTTAGATTTAAATATTTACTTTTCAAACTTATAGAGCTAACTTCTTTTGAAGCTCAAAGGATTATAACATATTCCAGCTGAGAGACTGTGCTTCTGAGTCCTGATGGAAGGACACAGAGAGTGACATTGGTTAGTAATCTACCTAATGTGAAGCTCAAAATAGGTTACAAAATTTCCTTTTTGCTTAGAGTCCCAGAGCACTTGAAGAAACTTTGGGGACTGACAGATCCCTATGATAGTGACATAGGACAAAGATGGGGAGATGAAATCCAGCCACCCTCTGTGGATGATGGGGGTGGAGCTTATTGCATCAGGAAGGGAAACAATTCACGATATAGCAATAGCAAAGGAGAGATTCTTATTGATCATCATGGTAAAGGATATTTTTTCAGTCTATTTTTTTCTGTTGGGTTTTTTTTTTGTGACTATTATTTATCTTTTCTCAAGTTTACTGGTTCTATCCTATCATCTCCACTCTACAAGTAAGCATATCCAATGATTTTTTAAAATTTTTGGTTATTGCATTTTTCAGTTTTCTAGTCTCCATTTGGTTCTTTTTTAAAATTTTCTATTTGCTGAGATTTTTATGTATTTTCATTAATGTCAAGAGAGTTCATAATTACTTGTTGAAGCATTTTTTATAATGGCTACTCTAAAAATCCATGTTGAATAACTCCAACATCTGATTCATCTCAGTGTGTTGGTATCATTTCATTGTCTTTTCTCATTCAAGTTGTGATCTTCTTGGCTCTTAGGTGATTTGCTGTTGTCCTGGACATTTGAGCTGCTGTGTTAGGAAATTCTATGTTCTGTTACTCTGTTTATGTTTAGCATGGAGGTCCTGATCTGCTTGTAGAATGTGGTTCCAATGACAATTTAATTTTCAGTCTGTGCAGCACTATTTTGGTCTGCTTTGTTCCTTTAGTGCCATTAGGGTTCCCACTGATCCCTGCTGTTGCCACCTATGGGGACAACAGGCATTTCCCTAGACCAAGCATCTGTGCCTCTAGGTAGGAATAGAAAGTCTTCTGCTAACAAGTGTGTGAAGAGTACTTCCTCAGGGCCACTTGTTGTCAGAGGAATTTCTGCTCTGCCTCCTTAGCCTGCGTGGTATTTTTGGTGGGCCTCCCATTTGGCCCAGAGAGGAAAGAGCCTACCTGGGACATCTGCCCCAAGGTTGGGGCTCGGGACACACGGGGTCTAGGATGCCTTCTGTTGCTGGGTGGAGAGGATCATAAGATACACTGCCACTGTGTTATTCCTCTGGTCTTGGGTCCCTGGCCAGTCTGCCTTCTCCTTTTCACCTTTCAGAACCCTTCTATGACTGCCTCTTTCATTATTTCCATTGTTTATAATTGTACTTAGCAGGAATAAGGAGAGATAAATCTATGCCATCTTGCTTGGACTTGAAGCCCACAAGAAAGGACATTTTTAAAGACAGGGTTGTCAATTAAATACTCTCGCCAATCTTTGAGAGGGACTTGGAACATTCATTGAACAAATTATTATTGAACTTACTATGTGCCAAGAAGTGTCCTGGAAATATGGAAATGTACAATATACGCTTGGTGCCTGCCCTCAAAAAGGGGACTTTTCAGTAGTGTAAGGAATCATTTTTCTACTAACTGTTATACTGGAGGCCAAAAGGGAATTTAAAAAATAACTGTTTATCACATCTCTCTCTTCCACTGTGGGGTCAGTACAACAAAGGCCAGGAACACATGGTGGTTACAGATGCAAAGAAATGTGGCAGCATACGACGACAGTGAAAGCAACATCCCAGGAAGCGTTGCCAAGGAACAGAATCCTGCAATGTCTACCAAGGAAGAGCATGAGCCACATGAACTAGCCAAGGGAATGGGCTTCAGGGTCCTGGTCCTGACAGTGGGTAAGAGGCTCAGGCCAGTTCTCATTTCGCAGAACCACACGGGACTTAGAGGTAGGGGATGGTATGATTACCCCCGGGGTTTTTTGGATGATAACAGGATACATGAACATGAGACAACCGGGGCTGTCTTTCACATACACAATAAAAATCAGAATTGGGACTGAAATATTATCTGTGATATTGATTCATAGAACTGATGTATCTAACAACACATTTTGCTATAGTGATGCTGTATCTGCAGAACAAACTTGAGGCAGCCATAAAATAAACAGTTAACTCACAGTGGTGTAGGACACTCCACTTTCTTAGACTCAGTTTTCTTCAGGGTTCCTCAAGGACTTGGAACGCAGGCACCCCTATTTAGCTGAGCAGATGACTTGGAAGAGGTTTGAATAATAATTAGTGCATCATGAGGAAATTATTTGGTTCAAGTTATGATATCTATGTGTGTTCATGAGAGCATTTGTAATATCACCTGGGAGGTTGTTTCCAAGGCTTATGATTGATGCCTCTTGAACTAGACTGAACTTGAATAGTTTTCATGGTAATTGGGAAAATCTGTTAGAACCCATCTATAAATGCAAGAGCGCTTCCAGCATCATCAAGTATGTTAATATTTCTGAAGTCAATCAATTCAATAAGAAGCTCTAAACCCTCTTTCCTTATTTTTTTCCAATTTGATATTTAGATTATATTGAATATAATTTTCACTGCATTTCAATATAATTAGTGCCCTTCCTCAGCCTATGTACTTGTTCTAGTATATTTATATTTATTTAGAAAATTTTTCATTTCTGCAACTGTAATTATAATTGCATTCATTTTTTTCTACAAAGGATTTTCTTATTATTCCACTTTTAAATTTTCAGTGTACTAAAATTTTATTTGCCACAATATTAAAAATTAATTTTTAAATACTTCACTCTTAAAAATTACTGAAATGAAACAAGCTCACTGAAAAAATTAGAACATGATAGAATACATAATATAACAAGCCAAATTCTCAGGGTTAAGAGTTTGGTATATGCTTTTCCAAAGCTTCCCCCTACTAGAGGTCATTTGTAGTGTTATTGGAAGTCAAGGTAATAAAATGCCTACTGTACTTCCATTTTGAAGATTCAAGGCCAAAACAATGGGAAAGCAGCAAGAAAGGCAAAGACCAAGTCTTCTGGAGCCTATTTCCTCAATGCACGTGGTCAGCTGTAGTAGATCCTGTGGCTACTAGCTATCATTTAAGAAATTTTCTTGCCCGTTAGTCAGGGTGAGAGAGCTCTGGATGGTAAAAGAAAGGGGATTCTATGTTAAGAATCAAATTTGCAGCAGAGGAACAAAGATGACTAGATAGGGAAATAGTTAAGTTCACCCACTCAAAAAGAGAGGAAGGAAAGAAAGGAAGGGAAGGAAGGAAAAATTTAAAAAAGAAAACAGTTAACAAACTATGGGTGCTGCAGTAACCTGATTTTTCACAAAATTGTGGGACTCACTTTGAAGAATAAGTCAACACTTTAGGACATTCCACTGGATAGGACAGTAAAAATTTGTTCATAATTTTGCATAACTGGACAGAGGTGGAGAATTTATAATACAAAGCCTAATAGTGTGGCTACCTACAGCAACAGGTTTGGTCCCTCCCCTTAGGCAAGTAGAGGACTGATTAGACAATAGAGTTAAAACACTAAAATGAAACCTCTAGTCCATATTCTAAGGCAAGGATTCGAATGTTCCCCAAATGAATAAGGCATTAAGGCATTAAGACGATTCCACCACACTATTTTTTTTTTGACAAATAGCAATAAACAACCACATGGGACCTGTACAAAAATGCTAGAACAAAAACAAAATGGAACAAATAATGTAAATTATAGATGAAGAGCACACTTCAGAAGAACAAAATTTTATATAATTGCTTTGATTCTCAAGATTAAAGAAATATGAACTCCAAAAAACAAGAAAAGACAGTGTCAAATAACCCTAACTTTTTTTTTTTAAGATTTTATTTTTTTTATTTTATTTTTAGAGAGAAGGGAGGGGAGGGAGACAGAGAGGGAGAGAAACAGCAATGTACGGTTGCCTCTCACATGGCCCTCACGGGGACCTGGCCCGCAACCCAGGCATGTGCCCTGACTGGGAATCGAACCGGGACCCTCTGGTTCCCAGCCCGCGCTCAATCCACTGAGCTACACCAGCCAGGGCAAATAACCCTAACTTTTTATCTAAGCCTCTGTGTAATATTTAGTAAAACAAATAAAAAGATAAGTAAAAATAAGTGATTAAATTATGTAGGAAGGACTAGTGATACACAATGAACAAATTTAAACAAATTATGTTAAATAACTGGCAATTATGGTTAACAGAATATAAATCTTATAGTTCTTTAAAAGGAGTCTTAGTGTATAATAATAATTTGACTATATAGTTTAGAACAAAATTCTCAGAGCATGCAAACAAAAATTTGAAGTTGAGGAAAATGGAAAGCAATATTTGTACCTTACTTTACTTCTCTTTCATATGGTATGCTCAATAGACATGTTAATTCTGTGATGTGATTTTACCATGTTTTTATTTTTACATAAGAATAAAAACCATTTGCATTTTCTTAAAACTAAGTTATAGTGGTGCAAGAAAAAAGGGCCATGTAATTAGCTTCATTATAGAATCTCAGATATGGAAGGGATCTCTGAGGATACCTATGAAAATATCTATCTAATGGCCTAATAAATTCTATTATTTTATTTCAGACTGATCAAATGATGCTAGTTAGCTGAGGCAAATGCGCACATTCCTCCTTCAACCCCAGAGTGCTTAATAATGATTCATTAGGCAGACAATTAGATTTGCATTATTCTCAGTAAGAAACTCACAGACTCTACCCAGTGGACACATTTTGGCATGCTCCTTGCTCTTGGAACATCTTTATTTTGCTATTTAGAAGCAGCCCAAGAGGGAGTTTTGTGTTCTAGGAAAAAGAAAAAGAAAAAATCTTCTATATTTTATGAAGCCTGTTAGTGCACTGATTTTGATTTGTTTTGTTTAGTATACTTCAAAAGAGAAGCACTAGGGTTTTAGTGATTTTATGGTATATATATAAAAGGAAAAATTGAAGACAGTTGTTGGGTACATGGGAAGAAGCTACATAGGAAGGCACATGTACAGGCCTACAGTGTGTGGTTCTTTTGTGAAGAACGTCTTGCTCTCATAACCTAAAGAAAATCCCAAATACATAGATACAAAGTCCACTTATTTGGTTCTTGAGATAATAGGGTATTGCCCATGGAGAATACATGCATATAGAATTTTTGTCCTAGTCCTGATTTGGCAAAATTCCAGTTCATGGACCTGTAGGGCTTATAAAATGGTCACTTAAAATGAGATTTTTATTCTTGTTACAAGAATTGTCACCATGACTGAGTTTATTATTTTCTAGATAGATTATTTTATGTATTTCAAGCACACATCTTATATGGTTTCTAATTTGTTTTGTCATAGATCATAACCTTAAAAATAAAGAAAACCAACATCAGAGACATTGTCAAGGTTACAGTTCATAAGTGCTGACATCTAGTGGCTCTTGCTGTTCTTTGATAAAGACTAAGCCAGTTAGTCTTTTCTGGGAGCTCCATTTTAAGAGGTTTAAAAAGTACTGACTTCAGATTTCCAGTCAAGATGGTGGCATAGGCAAACATGGCTCACCTCTTTGCACAACCACATCAAAATTACAACTAAGATATAAAACAACTATAACTCAGAACTATCAGAAATTGAGTTGAATGGAAGTCTGAGAACTATGGATTGAAGAAACCAAATTCATCCAGACTGGTAGGACAAGCGCAGATGCAGAACAGGCTGGTTCCACACCTACCTGTGGTGGACAAAAATTTGGGTGGGATATCTCAGGAGCAAGGAGTTCCAGCCCCACACCACGCCTCCCAGCCCACGTTCCAGTACCAGGAAGATAAGTCCCCAAAACTTCTGGCCACAAAATCCAGTGAGGCTTAAGTTGGAGGAAGAAACTTCTGGAGCCCCAAAGAGTTCCTCTTAAAGAACCCACACATGGACTCACCTTCTCAGACTCACTGCCTCTGAGTTCCAGCACTAGGGTAGCAGCTTGAAAGGCACCAGTGGCATACAGGGAGGAACTGAAGTGTTTGGCATCAAGGTGAGCAGAGGCCATCATCCCTTTTCTAATCCTTCCCCCCAACAGAGCTGGCAAGTTGGTGCCATATCTGAGACTCCATCAACCTGGCTAACACCATTTGATCAGCCATGGAGATCCCCAGAGACTCTGCTCCACCCAGTTTACAGGCCCACCCAAACTGCTTTTCCATATGAATGGCTAATCTTAGCTCTTGCTTCACAGTTTACTAAATCCTATCAAACAAGCAGTAGCTGGCCTCAGTGAGCCCCAGGCCCAGCACTAGCAGCAGCCAGCCTAGATTCACAGGTTGGCTTCACCTGGGAATCTCCAAACCCAGCACAAGTAGCAGTCCTCTGAGATTGCTTTATAGCTCAGGCAGGGTGGCCCCGGGATAAACACAGGTGGGGGCCGACCTTGGCCTGCACCACCTGGGAAACCCCAAGGCTAGTGCACTCAGTGGACAGCTACAGACCACATCAGAGCACTATCACACTATCCCTGCACAACAATCCTCCATGGATGGTGGAGCTTGGTAGTAAGTGGCCACAACCAATCCTTGCAGCTGACTAGCCTGGGTAAATCCATCCCATTGATCTGCCAACAGCAACCAAGGCCCAACTACAAGAGGAGGGTATACTCAGTCCATATGAAGGGCACATCTCAAGTACCCAGCTTGGATGATAGGGGAGGTAGTGCCACTGGACCCCATGGGACATTAGGCCACACTACCAAGACATGGAGTCAAAGCAGCTCTACCTAATACATAGAAACAAACACAGGGAGACTGCCAAAATAAGGAGACAAAGAAACGTGATCCAAATGAAAGAACAGATCAAAACTCAAAAAAA
>PVJI01012409.1:0-51752 GCA_004026765.1 Micronycteris hirsuta | reverse complement strand
GATTCTTTAAAAGTATTTTTTAAAATATTTTATTTATTTATTTTTAGATAGAGGGGAAGGGAGGGAGAAAGAGAGAGAAAGAGAGAGAGAAACATCAATGTTTGGTTTCCTCTTGCACGCCCTGCACCAGGGAACCGGGCCCACAACCCAGACATGTGCCCTGACTGGGAATTGAACCAGTGACCCTTTGGTTCGCAGGGCAGCACTCAATCCACTGAGCCACACCAGCCAGTGCGATTCTTTAAAAATATTAATTCCCCCTCATAACCACCCTACTTCCAACCTCTTAATTCCCCTTGACTTAGCTCAATTTTCTGTAGCAGTTACCATATTCAGATATATGACATAAACTTTGAGTATTTATTAAACTGTATCTGTCTCCCTGAGTTAGATGGAAGCTCCACAGGCAGAGAACTTCGTGGGTTTTATTCACTGTGTGACCCAGCAGAATGCCTATCACCAAATGGTATCAACAAAAGCATTAAGCAAAGCGAGAGTACTGGGTATCCATGTGAAGTCAGATGTCAGTTTAATATAAGTAGATCCCAAGGAGGATCTTCATGATAAGCATTGACCACTCTATCAAAGTCTCATAGAAACCTGCTAATGTTCATAGCACTGGAATCAATGAAGGTACTCGTTCAAATCTGGGCTGCCCACTGGAGCTAGTGCTTGGGATTTACTTCCAGGAATACTGATCATATTTGGCTAATATAGGTTCAAAACACTAGGATTTCAAAAAATTCTGGTAAAATATACATAACATAAACTTTAGCACCTTAATCATTTTTAAGTGTACAGTTCAGTGGCATTGAATCATTCATATTGCTGTGCAACCATCACCAACATCCATCTCCAGAACTTTTTTGTCTTGAAAACCTGAAACTCTGTGCCCATTAACCAACTTCTCGTTTTCCTCTTCTCCAGTCTCTGGAAACTACCATCTTATTTTCTGTTTTACGCATTGAGGACTATAGGTATCTTATAAAAGTGGAATCATACAGTATTTGCTGTTTTGCTTTTGTTTTTGTGACTGGCTCTTTCCACTTAGCAGAATGCCCTCAAGGATCATCCATGTTGTAGCATGTGTCAGGATTTCCTTCTTTTTTAAAGCCGAATAGCATGCCATTGTTTACATATACTGTATTTTGTTTTTCCATTTATCTGTCAATGGACATGTGGGTTTTTCCTACCTTTTGGTTGTTGTGAAGTGCTACTATGAACATATTAGGGTGTGCAAATACCTGGTAGAGTCCCTGCTTTCAACTATTTTGGACAAAAATGCAGAAGTGAGATTGCCTGAATTTTGAGATTATTACATGATTTTCCAGGTGAGTTGTGAACCCATATACTACATTGGGTATTTTGCTAAGAGGAGAGGCTGGCTGGAGTTCCAGAGTCAAATGCACTCCCCTGATGTTTGTTGAGTGGATTACTTCATAATGAAGAGATCTTGGATGCCACAAAATGTTTCTGTTTCTGGGGAAAAAGTGGAGTTAGAAGTCATAAGTGAAGGTATTTTGACAGTGGATTTCCAGAAGTAGACATCATATAAATGTGCCATTTGTAGCCCTAAAAGCAGAGCTTTGTTCCAGATTGTCTTCTACCCCAGAGCCTAAGTCAGTTTTCTGCCAATTCAGTCCACACGTGCTTTCATGAGGGTGAGAAAAAGAAAAATGCAAGTTGAAAAATGTAAATCTAACTCATACAGATCCTTTTTAAAAATTGCTTAATGTAAATCTATCATAGTTTGGTATTTTTTTCCCCTTGAAATACTTCTCAGAATGTATTTGCAAAGAAGTGTATTGAGTAAGACCTTTGTCTTCAGATGAACAGCAATGTGTTTCTGCTAAATCCCAACTGGCCAAAAGCAACAAAAAGGAGGAGAAAGAGAAAGGAAACAAGACATGCATTTCTTTCATCTGCTTAGAATCTTGCCTCTCCCGGGTTTTGTGGCAAATATAGGGAGTGACAGAACCTCTGAAAGTGTACCCCTACCCCTAGAGAGAGCAGGCAGGAACTTCTTAACAGATTCCTACCACCAGAGTGCTTGGCAGTCTCACACCATGACTTGCCCTGAGGTCAGAAGGCAGGCTCTTAATTCCCAGAGGCACCTGCCCAACTGCTCACACCTTGTCATTGTCTTCCTTGTCAGCAGGTGCACAGAGGAGACCTGGCAGCCTCCACAAGGATCCAGAATCTCAGGCTAGAGACTTCCAGTTCTTAGGAAAGAGGCCTAAGGAAAGGCAACAAGGGCCAACAAAGCTTGGAACACACTGCCTGCTTGTTGCTCTGAGCTCTTTTACTCAGAAAACATGTTCCTGCAGGAGAGCAGAGGAGAGTCTTTGAACTGCAAGGAGGGGTGATGGTAGACAGAGAAGGGTGCAGGCATTGTGTCCCTGCTGAGTGTCTACCTGCACACAGAGAGAGGGGTGCACCATGTGGTAATCTATGTGACTCCAGCTCCTGAGGGAGTCAGGGTCATGGTTCAAGGGAGTCATGGCCATTGTGCAATAGCTGGTCCTGCATGTGCATTTCCCCACAGAAGTCAGCTATGCAGGTGGGTGAGTTCAGCCTAGGAGGTGAGGGGTCAGGTCACTCATACTTCTTTTCTCTTCATGCACTAGGATAATGCACTCTGTCTGGGAGTTCTTCTCCTGCCCCATACAAATGCACACATACCTCTATCTCTGTCTCTCTTTGTGTGTCTCTATCTCTCTCTGTCTCTCTGTATGTCTCTGTCTCTCTGTGTGTCTCTCTCACACACACATGCACTCCTCCTCCATGATGCTTTCTGAGTTTTTGGCTTTTTTTCTAAATACCTACCTGGTGGAAATCCATGGCAAGAGGAGCTATCAAGGAGGGTATCTGTTCTCTCTTCTTTATCCACAAGTTGCCCACCAAGTTCCAGTTTGTTCCTCTAGGTTCCACTATGGTTTCATTGACTCTTCAGGGACCACCCGGGTGCATGTAGAGTCATGCTCCCACTCGAACCTGCTGGCACATAACTTCCCTTCCGGAGAGCAGAATGACTGTGCCCTGTGCTGAAGTAATGATATGTACCCTGTGCTTCTGCTTCAACAGCGGTGACCATAAATATAGATACTGTGATATTATGATTTATAATAAGAATGTATATTTGGTTTTTGTCCTGTTTGGGCACAGAGTTCCTAAAACCATTGGAATTTTCTGAGTGATGAGGTTAACAGGTGTCTTTCATTTTGTTAGTGAAGTGATTTTTGTTCCTCATCTAAGGATGGGGGCTGGTCACCAAAGGAAGCAACTATGTGATTCGAAGGTTAGGACTGAAAGTTCTAACTCCTGGCCTCTGCAGAGTAAAGAGGGGCTGGAGGTTGAATCAATCGGCAAGAGGCAATGACTTAGTCAGTTGTACTTGTGTAAGAAAGCCTCCTTAAAACAACAACCCGGGGTTCACGAACACGTGGGAATTTGGGGGCAGTGGTGCCTGGAGAGGGTCCCATGCCCCTCCCCCATACCTCATCCCTGTGCATCTCTTCCACCTGGATGCTTCTGAGTTATATCCTTTAATAATAAATTGGTGAGCTAGTAGTAAGAGGTATCCCTGAGTCCTATGAACTGATCTAGCAAGTTAATTGAACCCAAGGGGGGAGGTTATGGGAATGTTTGATCTACAGCCTGTTGGTAAGAAGCACAGGTGATGACCTAGACTTGTGATTGGCATCTGAAGTCTGTGTGTGTTGTTGGGGGGAGTCTGGTGAGACTGAGCCTTTAAATCGTGTTATTTGATGCTGATTTTGGTTCGACAGTGAAAGAACTGAGTTTCTTAGCGGTATGGAACCCCCACCACACAACACACCCACACAAATCAGAATTGGATGCAGAATCACTTTAGACACCCAGAGGGATTAAGGTGACCACTCTGTTTTTCTGAGTAACAGATAGAGGAATGGAGGGAGGGAAGCAACTAATATCTATTGATCACCTATCCAGTGTTTTCCATTTTTTTATCTACAATTCTGAGTAAGAAATATACAGTAGCCTCTCTCCCTTATCTTCAGTTTTAGTTACCCAAGTTCAATCTTTTCATCCCACCCAGGATGTGAATCATTGTTTTGTCCAGTGCATCCGCATTGAATACAGTCACTTAGTAGTGGTCTCAGTTATCAAGGTGACTGTTGAGGTATCACAGTCTTTGTATTCCAGTAACCCTTTTTCACTTAATAATGGCCCAAAACTGTTAGAACAGGAGATTTTAACACCCCACTGTCAACAGTGGACAGAGCTTCCAGACAAAAAATCAACAAGGATAGAGTGACATTAAATGACACACTAGATCAAATGGATTTAATTGATATTTAAAAGACATGTCACCTTAAAGAAGAAGAACATACATTCTCTTCAAGGGCACATGGATGATTCTCAAAAATAGACCACAGGTTAGGACAAAAAACAAGTCCTAACAAATTCAAGAAAATTAAAATTATACCAAGCATTTTCTCAGATCACAATGGCATGAAATTAGAAATCAAACTCAATAAAAAAAAAAAACCCTCAGAAACACTCAAATACTTGGAGGCTAAATAGCATGCTATTAAATAATGAATGAGTAACCAATGAGATCAATGATGAGATCAAAATACCTGGTAATAAATGAAAATTAACACATAGCAGCCAAAAGTCTATAGGATACAACAAAAGCAGTCCTGAGAGGGAAGTGCATAGCACTACAGGCCTACCTCAAGAATCAAGAAAAATTTCAAATAAAGAATCCAACACTACAGTTAAAAGAACTAGAAAAGCAACAACAAACAAATCCCATAGCAAATAGAAGGAAGGAAATAATTAAATCAGAGCATAAATCAACAACACAAAGACTAAAAAAAATAAAATACAGAAGTTCAGTGAAACCAGGAATTGGTTATTTGAAAAGATAAACAAGTGTGACGAACCTTTAACCAGACTCATCAAAAAAATAAATAAATAAAAGACAGAGAGGACCCAAATAAACAGTATCAGAGCAATATAACAACTGATATCAAAGAAATGGAAGGGGCTGTAAGAAATTACTATGAACAATTATATTTCAAGTAATCGGTCAACCTAGGAGACCTGAATAAATTTCTAGAAATATGCAATCTTCCAAAACTGAATCAGGAAGAAGCAGAAAACATGAATAGACTGATAACAATGATTGAAACTGAAGCAGTAATAAAAAAAAATTCTCCCAGCACATATTTCACATATTTTACCAATCTTCAAAAAAGAACTAACACCAATTCTTCTCAAACCATTCCAAAAATTTTGATGAGGAAAGACTTCCAAGCTTTTTTTATTATCTTAATTCCAAAACAAGATAAAGACACAACAAAAAAATTATAGGCCAATATCACTGATGAACATTGATGCTAAAAACCTCAACAAAATATTAGCAAACTGGACCCAACCATACATGAAAAAGATTATACAACATGATCAAGTGATGCGGGCACTGACTTGCAGTGTCCACCTGCAGTGGATGCAAGAAGACAAATTCACATGGACTATGGACTACCGAGTCCTGTGGAGGAAAAGGGACGGCATGGCCACTCTCTCAAGAGGAGGGTGCCCCGACCCTTGCCTTGACAGGCTTTTATTGGCTTTCTCACAGCATACATCAAAGAAGGTTTTCATTCGTTATACTTAGGTTTGCTTTAGGTAACTACTTTTTACAGGTAGCAACAGAAAGGATGTTACTGATTACTTCTTACAAATTAACAAGGAAAAAATGTTGCAAATGCAAGGGAAGGATAAGACTAATTGGTCTGGTTACACTTTAGTCCTGGGAGAATTAGCACAGACTTCAGAAAGTTACTTTAAGATATGCAGTAAGCATTTTCTGCCTCAACTCAGGGTGAGGGAGTTTTAGCAAGAGCAAGTCACAAAGCAGCCTAGGTATAATGCAGGCCTGATTTCCCATGGGAGAACCCATCCGTGGGTTTGGTGTCTTGCGTGCCCCACGCACATATGGGCTTTCCCATAGGGCTGAGCTACAGTTGCCATTCCAGGTGGATAGGTTCCCTGTAATCAAGTGGGACTTATCCCAGGTATGCAATGTTGGTACAATCACAAATCAATAAATGTGATACATCACATAAACAAAATAAAAAACAAAAATCATCCGTTCATATCAATAGATGCAGAAAAAGTATTTGATAAAATCCAGCACCTATTTATGATAAAAATGCTCAGCAAAGTGGGAGTAGAGGTATTATACCTCAACATAATAAAGGCCATACATGAAAAAATCTATAGTTAAAATCTAGGTTCTTAGTGGGCAAAAACTAAAAGCATTCCCTTCAAGATCAGAAACAAGACAGAGATGTCTGCTTCTACCACTCTATTCCACATAGTTCTGGAAGAACTAACCACAGCAATGAGACAAAAAGAAGAAATAAAGAGCATCCAAATTGGAAATGAGGAAGTAAAACTGTCATTATTTGCAGATGACATGATATTGTACAAAGAAAACCCTAGATCCTAAGATGCCACCAAAAAACTATTAGACCTAATAAATGAATTCAGCAAAGTAGCAGGATACAAAATCAATACCCAGATATCAATGGCATTTTTATGCACCAATAATAGCTATCACAAAGAGAAACTAAGAAAATAATTCCATTTTCTATTGCAACAACAAAAAAAAATAAGGTACCTAGGAATAAATTTAACCAAAGAGGTAAAAGACTTGAACTCAGAAAACTATAGGCCACTGAAGAAAGAAATTGAGGAAGATACAATTAAGTGGAAGCATATACTGTGTTCATGGATTGGAAAAATCAACATCATTAAAATGTCCATTTTGCCTAAAACAGTCTATACATTCAATGCAATTCCTATTAAAATACCAATTGAATATTTCACAGAAGTAGAACAAATATTCCAAAAATTTATATGGAACCAAAGAAGCCCCCAAATAGCCTCAGAAATCTCGCAAAAGAACAAAGCTGGAGGTATCACAACTCCTGATATCAAATTATAGTACAAATACTGTAAAAAAAATTAAAAAAAAACCCAGCCTGGTACTGGCATAAAAACAGACATATAGACCAGAGCAGAGGAGACCCCAGGAATAAACCTGTGCCAGTATGAGCAATTGATATTTGACAAAGAGGCAAGAACACACAATGGAGCAAAGACAGTCTCTTCAATAAATGGTGTTGGGAGAACTGGATCAGTACATGCAAAAAAATGAAACTAGTCAACCAACTTACACCACATACAAAAATAAATAAACTTAAAATGCATAAAAAACTTAAATATAAATCATGAAACCATAAAAATTGTAGAAGAAAACATAGGCAGTAAAGTCTCAAATATCTCATGTGGCAATATTTTTTGCCAATATAACTCCTAGGGCATCATAAACAAAGGAGAATATAAACAAATGGGACTACATCAAATTTTTAAAAAGCCCCTGCACAGCTAAAGAAATCATCAACAAGACAAATAGGGGACCCACTGTATGGGAGAGCATTTTTGCCAATGATACATCTGATAAAGGGTTAATCTCTAATCTCTAACATATACAAAGAGCTAATGCATCCCATCACCAGGAAAGCAAACCCAAGTAAGAAATGGGCGAAAGACCTGAAAAACATATCTCCAAAGAGGACATATAACAAGGCCCATAGACAAATGAAAAAATGCTCAACACCACTAATCATCAGAGAAATGCAAATTAAAATCACAGTGAGCTATCAACTTACACCTCTCAGAAAGGCTACCATCAATAAATCAACAAACCACAAGTGCTGGTGAGGATGTGGAAAAAGGGAACGAAAGTGCACTCTTGGTGAGAATGCAGACTGGTGCAGCCACTGAGGAAAACAATATGGAGTATCCTCAAAAAAATTAAAAAAAAAACCCTCCCTTTCCACCCAGTGATTCCACTTCTGGGAATACTCTTATATCCTAAGGATCCCAAAACACCAATACAAAAATATATATGCACCCCTATGTTCACAGCAGTGCTACTTACAATAGCCAAGATCTGGAAACAGCCTAAGAGCCCATTAGTAGATAAATAAGTGGATAAAAAAAAAGCTGTGGTATATTATACAATGGAATACTACACAGCAGTAAAAAAGAAGAAACTCTTATATTTTGTGACAGCATGGATGGACCTGGAGACTGTTATGTTAAGTGAATTAAGTCAGTCAGTGAAAGACAAATACCACATGATCTCACTTATATGTGGAATCTAATGACAACAATAAACTACCAAACAAAATAGAAACTGAGCATAAATACATGGAACAGACGGTCAGCTGTCAGAGAAGAGGGGGTGGGAGTGGGATGAAAGATGATAAAGGGATTAACTAAAGCACATTTATGCACAACCCATGGACAGGGATAACAATGTGGAAATTGACTTAGCGGGGGAAGAGGTTGGGGCTGGGTGAAGATGAGGAAAGGGATAAAAATCAGGAACAAGTATAAATACATAAACAATAAAACCCAAAAATTAAAAATAAATAAATTTAAGAATAAATAATAGCTCCAAAGTGCAAGAGTAGTGATGCTGGCAATTTGGATATGCCAAAGAGGAGCTATAAAGTATTTCTTTTAAGTAAAAAGTCATGTATACAGAGGAATAACCATAGTGTATGAAGGTTTGAGTACTATCTTTGGTTTCTGGGGGTCTTGGAATGTATCTCCGCTGGATCGGGGGGAACATCTGTATTTCACTTTACAAACCACTCATACATATGATAGATACAGCTGAAACACGAGTTCATGAAAACACTTACTATGTGTGATAAAGAAAAAATATAACAAAGTTAGTATCAAATATGACTCTGAGAAGATTTAAGTCAATTCCCCAGGAAATCAGAATCAACAACAACCCAATCATTTGGAATCATGGGACCACTAGATTGGTGTCCCTTCTCTCTCTACGGGTGGCAGCCACATTTCCAGACTGCTGACAAATCCACTGCCAGCTACTAGATGCCATCCCATCCAACTTAATACCACAAAACCTATTTGAAGAACATACTAACAGTTTTCTTTTGCCCAAGAACGCAGTAAAAGCTCAGTCAATGTGACTTGGAGAAATCCTTTGCCTCCAATGCAAAATCTTTTGCCATTCAAGTTCCACTCTTGGTTTCCATGGCAGGAGTGAACACCAGCCCTGCAGTGGGTGGTAGGAGCTATGGAGCTGGGTCCATGCGTAGTTTCTGCCTGCAGCAGTTGCTATTCCAAAGTCTGGTCCAGGAGTGTTGTGTAGTCTCTTAGCAGCGGCGTCTGCAGTCTCTACTGCAATGCTGGAACCTTACTCACAAAAGCACAGGTGATCCACACTTGAGCAAACACCCTGCAAGAACTTCATCAGTAGCTGTTTAGCTTTGGTTTTTAATTGGTAAGACCCAGCACACTGCAGGCTTAATCTTGTTCCCAGTGGACTACAGATGGGCCCCGACTTACAAAAGTTCAATTTAGGAATTTTTTTACTTTATATTGCTGCTAAAGCAATAGGCATTCAGTAGACTCTGGCTGGGCTAAGCTAAGATATCCTGTAGGTGATGTGTATTAAATGTATTTTTGACTTATGATATTTTCAATTTACAATAAGTTATTGGACGTAACTCCATTGTAAGTCAAGGAGCATCTGTATTCTCCAAGTTCAAGATTGGGCTGCCACTAGACCGTCATTCCTCTATGAGGTCTGCTCTTCCAGCGGGCACGCATCCCACCCGCTTCATCTGACCCAGAGGAGTGTGTAAAACAAATCATTGTCTGGCTGCAACTTCTTCACATTTCAGCTTTTTGATCCGAAACCAAGTTTAAGGAGCTAAAATTATATGAGAGTCCCTTTCCTTCTCTGTTACTTTCGTAAATATCTGTTGGATAACCCTTTCTGTCCTTAATGTACTGGGCCTAAGAAAGAAGGGTGGAAAGAATAAAAACAAAACAAAACTGATCCCTATGTAGATGGCAAGCTAGTTCATTGATTTGCAAACTTGGGCTTGTCTAGGAACTGCTGGAGGCACAGGCTGTGGCCACACCCTGGAGTTTCCACCCCAGCTGTTGTGGGGTGGGCTAGAATTTGCATTTGCAAAAAGTTTCCTGGTGCCACTGCTACTGATCCAGGAACCCCACTTTGAGAACCACAGATCTAGTTAAAGAGTGAAACATCTCCAGACTGATCTGAAACCTCAGTGGAATTCACTGGGTTCCTGGGAGGTAGAAAGATCATTGTGGTCAAGGTCACCTGCACTGAATGTGTAAAGGCTTGTCTCCTCCCACAACCTGGATACCAGTGATTGGCAGGTCACCAGAGTGCACCCCTAAACCTGCTGATGTACACATATATCCTATCTATTCCAGCACATGCTCTGAAATCCATAGACCTCCCACTAGGAGCTCCTTATTTACAAACCACTAAGCCTGCAGGAGGTGCAAACATCTCCTATTGGCCACTGCATCTCTGTGGGCAATGCAAGTCTGATGGGTGCAACCCAGCACCCATTGAGGTCCATTTGTCCTGGCTCTGCCCCACTACCTGTGGATGCTTACAGACATTTCTACACAGAATGGTTCTGCTGGTCTTATTAGTAAACTCCTGGGAAATTTTCACATACACCTCCCTCTGGTTTTGTGGCAATTTGTGGCTTAGATAGGTTTGCTGTAGTTTGGTCACATGAACACTGTTATTGTCAACACATTATCAGTATTCAAGTGAGCAGGAAAAAAATCGAACTCCAGGGAAGGACACCGTGGCCTTTTCTATTCAATATTCCAACAAGGCTGGTGTGATTTGTCTGAAAGAGCACAAGCCTTTTCTAAGCGGCCCCTGTGCCGCTTGGAATTTGCAGACTCGCGCTGTTCAATCCTGATCGATCCCGCCGGAGAGGTGGAGTGAGCACGCCGTCTGTTCGCAGCGTCTGCCTTAAAGGCGCCCTCCTGCGGGCGGGAGTGTACTGCAGCAGGCTGGGCAGCCGGGGAAGGGGGCGGAGCGCGGCAAGTCAGGAGCCGCCTTTCTGGGAGAACTGCCCCTCTTCTACTAAAAATAGAAATCTAGAGTTTCACAGGAATTCTTTTTTGTTGGTGTTGTTAAGATTTTATTTATTTATTTTTAGAGAGAGGGAAAGGGAGGGAGAAAGAGAGAAACACCGACGAATGAGAGAAACATAGATGGGTTGCCTCTCACCCCTCCCCCCAACCGGGGACTGGGCTGCAGCCCAGGCATGTGCCCTGAGCAGGAACTGCTGACCTTTCAGTCCGAAGGCCGGCGCTCAATCCTCCGAGCCACACCAGCGGGGTATCACAGGAATTCTTGCATCTATGTGAATGTGTCCTGTTAATACTGGCGGAACCTCACCTGCAGCTTGAGCCTGGGGAGCGGGGAGGGGTAGTAAATTGGATGCAAGTATAAACTATGACAGATAGTTAAGGACCAAGGTCTGTTCACCGGGAAGAGCCTGAGCTGTTTCAGAGTCGTGGCAACCCCTCTTTCCAGCCCTGAATCTGGGTCAAGCAGGGCGGTGGAGAAAGCTGTCCGCAGGGCTGAGAAACTGAAGGGCACTGGCACCAGGAGGCCTGTCCCGAGGTGAAAGGGTAACGTGGTGCGGTGGCCACAGCCCAGAATCCGGGCTCGGAAATAAACAAAAGCAGCAGGGAGGGACAGAACACAAGGTTACCCTGGGGCAAGTTCCTCTGTGTTCCTAGCAGAGCACGGTTCTGTGCTGACACCCAGCTCTGAGCCACCCCAAGTATGCTGTTGCCTTTCTGGGAGGGAGCGGGTGGCCCCAGCAGCTGGGAGTCTGCAGCACAGAATGGGCAGGGGGCTGCAGGGCTGGGAGACTCACATTTGCTCTCCTTCCCTTTCAATAGGCCCTGGGTCGTACAGTGTGTGGGTATAACAAGAGCCTCCAAAATGCAAGCCAAGCTTCTAGGGGTGACTGGATGGCGAAGAGGAGAAGGAGAGCAGATGTTAGCAGCATGAGAGCCTTTGGCTGTGTTCCTGCAGATTGGGAGATGTCAGAATGGGAACCTTGACATCATCATTATTGTATGCAGAAAAAGCACCTGAGGCTGTAGTTACAAAGTCTTCCTTCACACCATTTCATTTAATTCTCATAACACCACAGGGGCAGGGAAGGAGGCACCGTGGCCCCATTTTACAGACGAGAGAAGTAGAAGGTAAGGAACCTTTTTGGAATTCCATGCCCTCTCTTTCCACCATGGGATCTGTGTGTGTCTACACCCTCCCTGTCTTTCCATGCCTTTTTGTCTTCAAGCCAAATAATATTTTAATCTGGAAGAACAATTATCAACAAACCTCCCATAACAAAAACTCCCATGTAAACCTCCCATTTAAAAAAAAAATTACATGCCCCAAGCAAAAAGGTAAGGGCCAGTGTTTTCCATGGTCACTTCAAAAGAAGATCAGCAAGGTAAGGATGGCAACACCCCCCACCCCCTGCTCCTAGGATGAGGTGGCATGCAGCTGATGGCCGCTCACACAGGGTGTATGACGGACCAGAAGCCTTCAGCGGCCCACACTGCAGAGACGGACTGCTCGCTGTACTGTGCCCCACCTGCCTTCAGAACAGTGGAAACTACAGCGCAGATTAGAAGGCAAGACGCGCTGCTGCCTGGCGGTGTAATTACAGAAGACAACGAGCATAATGGAGAGGAGCAGGCAGCATTCCACATCAGAGGAAAGCTCAGAAAGCAGGCACACACTAGCCAGGCGCCTGTATCCTCAGCAGTACCCCAAATGGGGGCCCTTGAACCATCCTCCAGAGTGGAGTGGGAGGCAGTGCTTGTCGTCTCTAGGTGACAGTCCTCTCTGAGCTGCTGTTGGGACACAGCCACCATTGCTCAACAGGCAGTTAGAACTCTGCACAATTATCCCTCCTTCTCAGGAAGCAGCACAGAATCCAACATGTTTTCCCCAGAGCAGTCTTTCTTAAAGTGGGTCCCTGGGGCAACTGGTCAACTGCGCATACGTGTATGTGTGCTACGGCTGTATCCACCAAATATACACACATCTCACACATGTGAACAAACCATACCACACACCACACACAAAAGGCATGCATCCACACACCCAAACACACAATACAAACATGCACACATCACACACTTACACAGACACAACAGACAGCATACACACAGAGCCATTAATTGAGAAGCCTTTCAGTTGTGAGTTTTTGCTGCCACCTACAGGTACAATTGTGAAAGAAGCAGATGAAAGAATGAAACTACATTGAGATCATAAAATATGATCTTGAATCCAAGAGCAACTGCATATTTCCCAAAATGAAGGCCCATGGAGATTCCAATTAGGGAAAAGAGATGTGTTACTTGATAAGGAATCTACAACCTTGAATTAGTAAAATCTACTTCTCACTCTTTTGAGCTCCGAAAGTCACAGTGTGCATGTGTGTCTGTTGTGTCCATGAGCACAGGTGTATACAAAAGATCACATGTGTTTGAGTGTGCACATGGGTGTATATACATGCGTGCATGTGAGCGGCCTGCATGTTTTGTGTGTGTGGTTCCTGGAAAGGCATCTTGTAATAGGAATCTCAGCCAGAGGAGATATCCAGAACTCATGGAAGACATTTGAGAAAAGGGTGAGCGGAGGAGTATGGACAGCAAATAAACTTTCTGTGGAAGGCTGGGCATTGGTTCAGCCTGGTCCCATTGCCCAGCCGAAGTTGGTGACAGTGGTCTACATTAGGTTCAGCTAACTTTTCTGTAAAGGGCTGGATAAGACCTGTCTTCACCTTTGCGGGTCACATGACCTCTGCTGCAACCACTGAGCTCTGACGTGGAAACTGGTAGCCATCATGAATGAATGAACATAGCTGACTTCAACAAACTTTATTTAAGAACACTGACATTTGAGTTTCATATATTTTATTTTTTATGAAATATAATTCTTCTTTTAAATATGCTTTATTCATTTAAAAAACTGAAATCACTCTAAGGTCACAGGTTGAAGTGGATTTGGTCTGAGGCCTGTAGTTTGCCAACCCCAATTTTTGTCAGTTGGGAGGAAGTCCAATATCTACTGCAAGATTACACCAGGCTTTTAACCATATGGGATATCAGTGCCCAGTAATATTATCAACGAGTGTATTGATTTTTCTATTATCCATATTTTTATGTATCCATATGATCGAGTTTTTATTCTTGGTACATATCTCATAGGCAACTCTTTCTTTTGTTGCCAAGGGAAGTAGTGAGGTGAAGTTACAACCTAAGCTTTCTTGATGACTGGATCCTTAATTTGAAGCCATAGACCTACCGGACAGCAGTGTCTTATAAGGTTTAGAAAAGGGATCAGAGTGAAAATTTGGAGGTGGTCATTTCTTTTTTTTCTTCTTCAGTCAAGGATTGTTGCTTAAAAGATGTACAGTTGAGAATGTCGCTTCCGAAATGAAGTCTGTTGGTAATGTAAGATTAATGTTTGGAAGTGTTTTCCCAGGGTTAATGAGTAAGGCTACCAGAGGCGGGTGAGTGAAGGCTTGCTCAGGTCTGAAGTTTAAAAGCTATGCTCTTTTAGTTTTTCTCTAGGTACTGTTAGAGTGTTCTGTTTTCATGGTTTCAGTCAACTTTTAATGACAATAATTACTTGTTTTGTGTAACCAACTCAAAAATACAAAAATAAGCAGATGGCTTTTAAAACACAGTTTTCTTCTAGAATAAAGCTTCTCTGGAGACTACACTACTGGGTTAGTGCCCAAGGAGAACATAAGAATCAGCTGGGGACGTGATCCTGGATCACGTGGTAGACCTGATGTAATCACAGGGTTTCTTACTGAAAAGAGGCAGGAGAGTCAGAGTCAGGGAAGTGACAACAGAAGCAGAAGTCAGCGTGATGAGAGCCCATGTGCCGAGGAGCGGGGGAAGCCTCTAGAAACTGGTAAAAACAAAGGAATGGATTCTTCTCTAGAACCGCAACAGTGACGTAGTCCTGCTGACACCTTGATTTTAGCCTGCTGGAACCAATTTTGGACTTTGGCCTTCCAGAACTGTAAGATAATAGATTTGTGTTGTTTTAAGCCACTAAGTTTATGCTAACTTGTTAGAGTAGCAACGGGAAACTAATACACCTGGGATACTACCACTGTCCCATTGCACCAGAACATGTCTCATATTTCTTGCTCCCTGCTTCCCTTTCTGAGGAACATCTTTACTTATAACATCTAGTTTGTATTAATATCAACTTAATTTTAGTGTAAAAACTTTGCTCTTCTATATCTCTGTTATTGCTACAGATTATATCTTTATATAGTGTGTTTTTCTCATTTTTATAATTATTATGTTATTCAGTGTTTTTTAAAATCAGATAGAAAAAGGAAGTTACAAACAAAAAGTACATGTATGCTGTCTTTTATTTTTACCTATGTAGTTACCTTCATGAAAAAAAAAGTGTACTTTTTTCTTAGTAGACATTGAAATTATTGTCCAGTTTTCTCCCATTTCAGCCAGATGTGCTCTTTTCAGTTTCTTTATAAAGAGAGTCTGTTAGAGAAAATTCTTGAAGGTTATTTCTTATCTCAACATGCCTTAATTTATATTTCATTTTGAAGAATAGTTTTGCTGGATATAAAATCCTTCTGTGATAGTATTTTTTCCCTTTCTGTATTCTGTATAAGTCACTTTACTGTCTTGGGACCTCTATTCTGACTTCAGAAGAGAAAACATCCTTGAACCTTATTGAGGCTTCTTTGTGCGTGTGAGTAACTTCTTTCAAGATTCTCTTTGTCTTTGATTTTTGTTGGTTTGAATATGCTATGTCTAGGTGTGGATATCTTTGAGTTTATTCTATTTAAAGTTCATGATCTGCTTGGATGTTATAATAAATATTCATTAAACTGGGAGAGTTTTGACCATTATTTCTTCAAATATCATTTTGGTGTCTTTCTATCTTCTCACTCCTCTGACTCCCATTATGTGTATGTGGGTGCACTTAATGGCATCCCACAGATCTGAGGCTCTGTTAATTTTTGTCTTTGTTTCTTTCTTACAGAATGGATAAGCTTGGGTAACCCATTTTCAAGTATACCGATTCTTCCTTCTGCCTTCTCAAATACGCTGTGGAGAACTCCTCTAGTGAACTTTTTATTTTGGTGTTGTACTTTTCAACTCCAGAATTTCTATTTGGCTCTTTTTAATAATTTCTGTTTATTAATAATCTCTACCAGATGAGGCATAATTCTCATACTCTTCCTTAGTTCTTTAGACACAATTTCCTTTCATTTTTCCTATACATTTAAAATAGATAGTCTGAACTTTTTTCTAACAAGTTTAATGTCCAGTATTCCTCATGGACCACTTTTATTAACTCCCCCCCACCCCTCGTCTATGAGTCACATTTTCTTGTTTCTTTGCCTCTCTTATACTTTTTATATCGAAAACTGAACATTTTAGGTACTAATATGTAGCAATTCTGGGGATCAGATTTGTCTCTCTTCCCAGGATCTGTTGTTGCCTTGTTGTTGTTTGTTTAGTGACTTTTCTGAACTAATTAAGTTTCTTTCCATGTTTGCTCAATGAGTCCCTGCTTGATTATTTTTTGTGATCAGCTAATGATTGGACAGAGATTTTGTTAAGTGCCTGGAACCAGTAAGTCTCCAGTATTTTTCAAAGGGCTAAGTGTGTAAGTTGAGAAATGCTTTCAATGCTCAACTAGTCAACTAGTTGGCAACTCTGCCGTCCCCTTGACTTCTTGTTGGCACAGAGCCCCAAGGTCATTGAGACATAAGAAACTAGGGCTTTTTAAGGACTTTGCTGAGCCTGCACACAACCCTATGTATATGCATGTCCTTCTAGATTTTTAGAAATATCTTAGTGCTTTCTAAAGCATTCTATGGATCTCTCATGCTCCAGTTTTTATCTTTAAGCTTTTTGGTTAATCTATTGCTTAACCAACTATTTTCTATTGCCTTAGGCAGCTGAGATATTCAACAATTGCCTCTGATTATTTTAGACAAACACTTTTGGGGAAAGTCTCTTGGTACTAACAAGCTCAGAGCCAAGTAAAATAAAAAGAAGTCTTGAGAATTAAGTCTTCAAGAAAATACTAAACAGGCCCCAGTTCTGTCTCCTCCAGTGACAGCTAGGCTGCTGGTTTTAACCATGATCGCATGCTGATAATTCCATGGGCAGTGAGGTACCAGGAGGGGAGAGATTGGATGAAGCAAGTTAAAATGTCATAAAGCTTGTTCTAACGGGAATTTGGTCATTTTTTTTCTTAAAATGGCTTTCTAAGTTGTATAAGTCTTTGAGTAACCTTCAGAGTTCTGAAAAAGTTGATTCTGGCTATTTTTGCCATCACCGCTTTTCTGGAGTGGGCTTTCAGAGGGCCTCACTGCTCACTGTCCCTGACATCCCTAGGTGAGGCCAATTTTAATACTGTACCTTCTTTAACTCAGTAAACCCAAAATATTTTATTTCAACATATAACAAACTTATAAATTGTTAATGATTTATTTTATATTTTTATATAAGGCCTTCAAAATCCAGTGTGTATTTAATACTAATAAAACATCTCATTTTTGACTAGCCACATTTCAAATGCTCAATACCACATGTGGCTTATGATACTACATTGACAATACAAATTTATGTCATAGTCCTGAATGTGTTATTTAATATGTGCTATTATGCTTGATCAATATTATATAGATAATGCAGATAATGATTAATTAGGTCACAGGTGGTCAAATTATACAAGTGGTCAATGGTAGAATACTCTGAAGGCAGCCTATCCGCAGGCTATAATGTCTGTGTTTTCAGTATACTTTCTTTGATCTGAAAATGGAAAGGGGGAACAGAGCACAAAAGAAAAACCAATCAATCCCAGTGAAATATTAAGACTAGACAGTGTGGTAACTTACATTATTTTCAGAAATATTTAGTTCTTCCCCTTCACCTCCAAGAAGGAGTGTATTTGATCCCCCAATGTCTACTTGGTTATGTAGCTCATGATGTTAGCATTCACGACACAAGCAAAGGCTTGATAAAGCACTTGTTCAGTTGAGCTCCCGTGCCTAGGATAACCTACTGGTCTGAGAACTGGTTGTCAGATATATAGGGAACCGTTCTGTGTGGTGTGGGGAATGTAGCCCAGCCTCTAATTTGGAAAACCGACCAGGAGTGATGTCGGCACACAGGACCCATGCCCATGGATAGGTTTTCCCATGGAGAATCAGGCCTGCATTGTACCTAGGTTGCTGTGAGGCTTGCTTTTGCTAGAACTCCCTCACCCTGGACTGAGGTAGCAAATGTTTACTGCATACCTTTAAAGTAGCTTCTTAAGTCTGTGCTAAACCTCCCAAGTATGGAGTATAACCAGTTCAACCACTTTTCCCCATGATCTGCAACATCCTTCTCTTTGAAGTAATTAGCAACCTTTTTTTCCTTTGTTATTTGTAAAAGGTAATCACCTACAATGAACCTATGAGAGCCATCCTCCATGTAATGTACCCAGAAAAGCAATAAAAGCCTGTCCAGGCAGGGGTCAGGGCCCTCTCTCACTCAGAGAGGGGCCGTGCCGTCCCTTTTTCTCCACAGGACTTCTGCAGTCCATGTGCACTTGTTCGTCGCATCCACAACACATGGACCCCACGAGCCAGGGTCCGCGTCACAGACACATGGTGCACAGCTGCCACAGCCAACTCAACCCAGTACAGCCCAGCCTATATCTATTTACTCCAGTCCGTACACATATGCAGAGATATCAGTACATGGTATTGTATGCTACTGAATTTTATGATTGTCCGTTATGCAGCATTGTTGTGGCAACAGTTGATATTGATATAACTGCCAATTGATAATTAGCAGAATAAGAAGCATATTCTGAAATGATATTGTAAGCCATTGAGTAAACAAGTAAGTGTATTACTCAGCTTTAGCTGCATCAACAATCAATTTCTTTTCTCAGAGACTTAAAACAGCCAGTGTTTCTTCATTGCTCGCTCCTGGTCTTACAGGCAGGCTATGGAAGTTCTGCTGCAGGCTGCAGGGAGGTGGATATTGGCTTTTGTGCATTTCCAGGCTGAGGAAAGAGCTACTATCAGGGACACATGGTAACTATGTAGATAGCAGGGGCACACAGACGGCGCCAAAAGGAACAAGCGTGTCTGTGTTTGCTCAGACAGACACATCCATGTCCGCTCACATTCCAATAGGCCAGGGCAAGTCATCCAGCCCGCAGTGTGTGGGACAAGGATGTATATCTTCCTGGGGCTGGTCGACACTGTGGCAAGGGAAATCAATACTTCCACAGCAACAAAACAGTCTCCCACCAAAAGTCATGTGGCTGTTTAGTTAGCAACTTTTCACACACAGTTTGATTATCCTAAATGATACATTATTATACACATGATTTAATAATAAAAACAGATTTAATATTTAGCACTGTTTTCTGGGAGCTTCACTGAGGTTGATTTATTCTCAGAAATTCTCTCTAGGGTGAAATTCATTTGTAGGGAAAAGATGAGTGAAAGGCACAGTCACACGGGGAAGAGAGCTGGAAATTACTGGGTGAGTCATCACTCTCTTTTATACTTAGTTCATCTAGAGGAACAAGTTGCCTTCTGATCTACAGCTGGAACCTGTGGTCAGGGTAAACTGTGTGTCATGTCAGCCCCCAGAAGATGCTGTCATCTCACCGTGTCTCTGGTTGGCTTCTTCTGCAGGTTCCTGGAAGGATGGTCTCAGCTCTGCTGTTTTTCACAGTGACTTGCACTGGGCCGGCCCTGACGCAGCCCTGCAGTCACCCTGCAGTCAAGTCTCCTTGGCTTCATGGCGAGGGCAGCTGCTGCAGAGGGGCCTTCAGCCCGGCAACCTCACCGACAGTGTGCCTGCTGTGGGGAGCCCACAGAACCTCAGGACAGAAGATGTGGGGAGAGGAGCTACTAGGAGTGGGGTAGGAAGGAGCCAGAGAGTGATGGTTATGCCCTTCTGCGTATGAAACTGCATGGCGCTTCTCATCAATGGGATTCAGCGTGTCATCCAGCCCATCTCTTTACTGTAATGTCGCCTCTAAGTTTGGTTTACCATTTTCCTAGTGGCAGTTCAAAAGAATGCCCCCTGTTTTTATTTGGCATTTAAAGTGAAGTGCAGTGATGTCAGAACCCATTTCAACTAAAAAATAAAACTTTAAAACAGTGTCCTAAATCAAAAAGCGCAGCCCATTTTCCTGTTACATGAGTATGTTCTCAGTAATGAAAAAATAATTCGAAAACGAACTCCAGAACCCACCTTCCATGTCTAGACCTCTGTGTTAGTCAGCTGAGCCTTGTGTCTAAACATCGCTTGTGTTTTCTAAGACTGTTGAACATGCGACCTTAGCTTTAGAAACTATTATCCCTAAAGGTAATTTAATTATGAGTGTTCTTATTTAGAATGAAGCTGTATGTCCTTAATATGGTTACATTTATATGTTACTTAATTATGAAAGAGCTTCCTCTGAGGTGCTCTGGGTAAAGTGAGTATTTTGACTCAGAAAACTGGTACAAACAATGTATAAGAGCACATGTACAAATCCTTGTGGATAAAAGTAAATAAGAAAGGACTTAGGATTGATCAAATATTCATCTTTTTAAAAAGCTTATTATGGGGCAACCATATCCATGCGATCTGCCCTGTGAGCAGATGCTGAGGGGCACTGTGTGGTATTGTTGCCTGGAGGCAGGGTGCTGGGTGGCAGGTCTCTAGAACTTACTCACTTTGCATAAAAATCTATAACCCATGGAACAGTAGCTCCCCATTTCCCCCTGCCCCGGGACCTGGTAACCACTATTCCACTCTCTGCATCTTTGACTATTTTAGATTCTTCATACAAATGGCACCATGCAGTATTTGTCCTTCTGTGACTGGCTTATTTCACGTAGCATAATATTCTAAGGTTCATTGGCATTGTCCCATATGATAGGATTTCTTTCTTTTTGAAGACTGAATAATAGTCCATTGTATGCAACTTTCCCCTTCTCTCATTTTTATCTATAGTCAAGATGTGGAAACAACCTAGATTCTATCAACAGATGAGTGGATAAAAAATATATCTATCTATTAATGCAGACATTTCCTATGAAACTCCAAATAGTGCTATTGCTTTTAGCAGTAAGGAAAAACAACAACCAAACCTATCAGAATCCCCAAACCCCACATAACTGTGGTCCTGAAGCCTGGCCCTCCTCTAGTTTAACTTTTGTTCCATGAGGTGCCTCTGTGGTCTTGTCCAGTCACCCAGTGAACATGGCTGCTCCTTCTGCATTTGAATCAGGAAACATTGGACACGCCCATTAGGATCTATCTTTATAGGAAACAAAAGCTGTGGAGGCAGAACTATCGATTACCAACATAACATGGGTATCCCTGAAAACAAATTTACCAACATAACATGCATCTCCCAGAAAACATTTCAAAGCATTCTTCAGGCCTCTCTCTTGCAGTAAGAATAGCTTATTTTCAATAAACACAACAAACATTTCCATGCTTTAGAGTAGAGCTGATGGCATAAAACCGGTGTTCATGTATATCCAGCACAGAAATGAATCAGGGTTCCTAGCAGAGACTCAAAGAGATTCTGTGTTCCTGTCCTCCACCGCCTGGGGGACCCAGATGTTTGGAGGCCCTTGTGCGTTTTCAGTAGCTGGTTGATCCCAGGAGCTGAAGAGAAGGAGGGACCGCCTTTCAGGCTAAAGAAAATTTTCACAAGGGCCACCCAGGAGTGAAAGTCTCCCTGGCTTGAGAAAAGAGTTTTTAATGATATTTTCATCCCATGTTTATCCTACCAATCCTCATAAAAAATGGAAATTAAAGTCGTCTCTAAATTTTCTTTTTCTAAATAAAAAAATGCATTGTAATGTCCTCCTTACCTTGCTCCTTGTGTCTGGGAGGTACATCAAATTTCTTTTATTGTTGATACTATTATAGATGTCCCCCATGGCCCCCTCTTTGCCCCTCTCCTCCCAGTCCCCCACCCCCAACCTTCACCACCCTGTTGTCTGTGTCCATGGGCTATGGATATGTGCATATATGTTCTTTAGGTAATCTCTTCCATTAGTTTAAGATGACTTGAGACTGGGAATCACATAATGACCCAAAGGTCCGTGTTGGGGGCAACAGGGTTTGGAGTGTGGGACAGACTCTGAAGGGTGTGGGCTGCCCACCTACCCCAGTATGAGATCTCAATTCCAGGGTCTCAGCTGTGCCTGAGAGGAATCTGATCAAGAAGGAGAATTGCACCCGCAGAGCTCCATGAGACCACCCTACAGGCACAGGATTTCCTGATAGTTCCAATGCCAATGCAGATTCATTTTAGAATGAAGCTACTTAGTTGTCAATACTTACCCCATTCAGTTTTAGAATTCACCCATTTTGCCCATGTTTTTGTTCTTGCATCTTGGATATTCTGAGAAGTTGATTCTGATAGGCTTATCTTTGCTCCTCAAGTAGTGAGTGAATGTTTCTTTATTTTGGTTGTCTCTGCAGGGCCAGCTCTTAGCACACATATTGGGGATCTAAAAAAAAAAATTCTGATTATTCTTTTCCAAAGTACATTTCAGACAACATAGTTCCTCTTCAGATGCTTCATAAAAAGAAGAGCTTCGTAGTTACAGGAATCTGGATAATTTTGTGTGTACCATGTCAGCCTGTTGGACAGCCACAGAACCTGGCATTTCTCAAAGATGTCTGAGCATGCATGGCTCCCTTTCCTCCTGTAATGTGTACTGACCTCATTGACAAAGGGGGAACCTACTTTGAGAATGGCTCATCTTGACTTACTAGCCAGAAGTTCCCTCCTTAGGTCTCCATCTCCTCCCTACTCTCCGGCAAAACCGTCTGAGGTTGTAGACAATCGTACATGAAGGGTCTTCATTCGTGCATTGTGCCCTGGCACCTCTGTCTTCATTGGCTTGTGCTGTTTTGATCCAGAACAAGATTTGGCATGTCTTTAAAAAAATACATTTGTTGGAAGAAAAGTAAAACAACAAACAAACAAATAAATCTCCTCTGTATCTATTTCAGCATTGCTAATTTAATGCCAATTTCTTGCTGGAGAATGCATACTTTTTAGTTACGAAAAGAGAAATTACTTTTAGGTTTTTCTCAAGCTTTGGACCAACTTCCAAAGGCAGAGGAGGTTACTTTCAAAAATCTATGTTTCATTATAAAGGTGAGGCAAGGTTTCGATATATACCTAGGATTTTTGTTCTAGGCACTATAGGGTATGTCCAGTAGCCTGGGTCTTCATAATCATGGAAATAAGATCAGTGATGAGACCCTGAGTGATGAGCAGCCAGATGGGATGCCTTTGTGCTGAGCAATGCAGCTGGAAATGAGAGGACACTGTGTGAGGAACATCCATTTCTACCTGGATTTGGGCATGCCAAATGGGACACACAGAGGCTAATGCTCTCTATTTGGCTAATGGGAGCTTCATGCTATCGAGACATCTTGTACATTAACAGATTCGACCTCCTGAGTATAGCAGAGAGAGGCAGGGATTCTCTTATCTACACTCGCTTCTGCAGGTGACGGGAACCTGAGTGTTATTTCGTCTGACTACACCAGTACAGCATACGGTTTGTGGAGCCATAGTGGAGTGATTCAGCAAGGAACTAACCAGCACAGCAGAGCACAATTCCTGAGCAGAGAAAATGTGCCAAGCATCGCCTCTATTGCCGTAAATCCTTTACTCTCTCTCTCTCTCTGAGGACTAGGAGGCTCTCTCAGGCCCTGGCTCCCTGTCAGGTGTGGCCAGTGGGAGGCACTGTGAGGGGCTCTGACAGCTGGAGCCCAGTTCCTCACTGCCCTGTCACTGCAGGCTGGCTGGTGCCGCTCCGCTCCTTCCGGACACCGCCCTGTCAGGCAGCCTTCTCCAAACCGCCACCCTCACTGGGCTACCAGGTGACTTTAATACTCTCTTCTGCTGCATCTTCAGGCTGAGACTGCTAGCCCCAAGGCATCTGTGTTGATTTCCCCAAACCCTGCCCATACGTTTGTTAAAAGCACTTCCTTAAAATTTTTTTAAAATTACTTTATTGTTGTTCAATTACAGTTGTCTGCATTTTCTCCCCTCCCCTGCCCTCACCCCATCCAAACCCACCTCCCTCCCTTGTTTCCGCCCTCCTCCTTGGTTTTGTCTATGTGATCTCATCTTTAACTGGAACATAATCAACAAAAGAAAAAAGCAAACAAACTATAACCAGAGACATTGAAATTAATAACAATCCGGAGGGGAAGGGAGGAGGGGAGGGGAGAGGATGCAAATAAATGTAATTGAACAAAAAATAAAATAAAATAAAATAAAAAAATAATTAAAAAAAAAAGAAATTAAGAACAATCCAACAATAGCCAGAGGGGAGGGGGGAAGGGACTGTGGGGAAAAGTGTTTTCAGGAACTGCTATAAAGGACACGTAAGTTTTCCGTTTTTTGTTTTTTATTTATTTATTTTTTAAACTATATTTTATTGATTATTTGTTACAGTTGTCCCACTTCTCCCCCTTCTCGCCCCCACCCCCTTACCCCCCCTTTCCCCTCCCTTTAGTTTTGTCCATAGGTCATACACATAAGTCCTTCTGTTCCTGCACTTCCGATACTATTCTAACCTCCCCCTATCTGTTAACGTAGTGTTTGAGAATGTAATCTGTTTCCTGCCTAAACCCTAAAGGATAAAAAGGGTAAGTGCCTTTTTTTCTGATACTCTCCCCATTGTTTCCTTTGTTGCTTGGTACAAAGAGACACTTGCATAGTTTCTAGCATAACCATCTATCCTCAAGAGTATGCCCACACTTCTGTTAGTTTGGAGGCATGCATGCAGACATGCGTTTATGTTAGAAAAGAGGAACAGGGGAAAGGAGAGGGAGACAGAGACAGAGAGACTTCAATATACATTGTCACTGTATATCACCCATCAGCACTCTGATTGGGCCAGCAGACATTCCTGGAGTGTTCCAGAAATTCAGATGTGCTTTCTGTGACAGGCAGAGCTCAGGGAATGTGGATTCTAAATAATCTTTTACATCATTAATGAACATGAAGAAAATAAGAAAATATTAGAGATGGTCCTTATTCTCTGATTCAAGTTGGAGTGGGGAAAGAAGCCTTGAAAATAAACAATGAACATTGTCTTACTGTCTCCAGCCAAACAGTCATTAGATCATTAGCACCTTCTTTCCACAGATCACTGCAAAGACTGACACACTTCCTCTACAGCTCTGGTAAGGAGATTGGACAACTGGTCCACCTACTTGACTATAAGCAACTTGAAGGCATGGCCCGTGATTGTCACATTCTTTGACTTACGGCTTCCTGGAACAGAAAAGACAGGCACAGAGAAGTGTTGAACTAATAAATACACGCATGATTTCTTGTGCCAGGGTAGTTCACATCAGTGGTTAGGAATGTGGTCAGAGCTATAATTGTGATCTGGAGTGTTCCACAAATGGGCTCCTCATAGCTTGGATGTTCAAAGCGTGGCAGAATCTATCCTATCTATCCCATGAATTGGTTATTTGTCAGCCTTGAGATACTGCATACCTATTGACTCAGCCAGGGCTATCTTGGGGCTCCCATTCATTCCCGCCATCCATCACTTCCCAGCAGTGATGAAGAGGAGGTGAGTAGCCACAGCCTGAGTGGGAGCCACTGGAGTAAAGGTGACTTTGGGACTGAGCATGATTCATACCTGTGTGATACACTTTAGAGGAGAATTGAGGACAGAGGCCTCAGGGCTAGTCATGTCTTCCGGTGCAAATGAAGATGACTATATCACAAAGGCCTAATTTGACCTAATGCTTAACACTCTACTAGATAGACTCTGAGGGACATGCATCACAGAGAACATGCCAGGAGAAGGCATGTCTTGTATCACAAGCTGATTATTTCTGCTCACAGGTCAGCTGGGCTGCTATTTCAGTGGACCTCCAGGCCTCTGCTGGGCCCTTCAGCTGAGGACTCAGTCTCCAGCAGTTGCCCATTACCCTGCCTTGCCTCCTCAAGGGGGTTCCACTGGTTCCCATTTACCTATTTCAGCCCAGCCCTGGCCGCCATACTGACCACAATACAGTCCAGTTTCTGTAAAGAAGGCATCTTTACAACCGCTGACCCACATGCACTAACAGATTAGTAGTGGCAACTCCTTAAGGCACTGCACCCTGTGCACCTCAGGCCTCACTCCAGGTCTGACCCTGTGGTGGCTGGAGGTCTGGTCAACTCCGCAAAGTCTCCCAGTGGTGCCCCATGGACACCATGGTCAGGACCACATCCTCAGTGTTTCATCTTAGCGGATCTTTTACTTTGACACTCCACTGAAAACTGTTTTTTCCTTAAAGACATAGTTTTTCCTTGGCATCTCAAGTGGTGACCATTCCTCCACACCCCTCTACCCCCAGGCCTCGCAGTGGAAGATGCATCTTCCTCTTCCCATTATGGCTTCATGACTCCTGCTTAACTGTCTCACTAACCACCTCCCTAACTTTGAGGCTCACACCCTAAGATCACAGCACTCCTGTTCTTCCTGTTAGGATTCTGTGCACAATAATCCCCCAATTCCTTAAAAAGCATCTGATTTTTGTCTTCCCTCTATCACTGTTGCCATATTGGGTGACTTCCACATTCACAGAGACCAAAGCACCCTACCTCAGGCCCCTCCACTCCTGTTCTTTTCTGTACTTCACTTCAGAAACCACTCTCATGGTCAAATTCTAGAACGGATCATCACCAGCAGTACTCCCTGCAGTGTGACTACGGCAAAATGATTTACTCTGTGCAGCCCTCCAAGCCAATAGTTATACCCTCCTTTTCCTGATCATACATCCATTTTCCTCATAATAATCACCCCCTGGTAGATAATCTCAATGTTCTTGCCCCTTTCCCCTTTGTTTTTTTAAATATTGTATTTATTTCTTTTTAGAGAGAGGTGGAGGGAGGAAGAAAGACAGAAAGAGAAACATCAATCGGTTGTCTCTTGCACGTCCCTAACTGGGGGGACCTGGCCCATAATCCAGGTATGTGCCCTGACCGGGAATTGAACCAGCGATCTTTTGGTTTAGAGGATCATGCCCAACTCACTGAGCCACACCAGTCAGGGCTCCTCTCTTCTTTTGTATACTTGTCTTTAAAACCCTCAGCTTTGGTTAAACAATCCACTTAATCTGTAACAGATACCTATGAAAATATATAAAGGAAAAACCTCACTCAAATAGTCAGGAATCCCTAAAAGGAGCATTCTTATGCACACACCATATGTTGCAACTTATTTTACATACTGGGGCAGGAAGAAATGTATTCTACTTACCCAGAGGGAGGAAAGAAGGTTTTTTTCTTGCCCAGGAACAATGTAGCCAATGAGAAGCCTCAGCAACCTTGAACTCTTACTCTCGTTCAGTGGACTTTCACTCATAACCACCCTTCCCAACTTTCTCCTTTTTCTCCATAAAATAATGCTCCCTTGTTCTTCAGACTTGCCTGTAAATCACCATAGTTTGCATGTCTGAAATTGCTATTTCTCTTCTGGTAAAATAAGTGGCGGTTTTATTTTTAAGGTTGACAGACACAAGCAACTAAACGTGACTGGATCAAAACACATAGCCATGACATTCAGCCTTTTTAACTTTGTCTTCCCCAACATCAAGAGGACCCTCAGCCTGCCTGGGCAGGTGCCAGGAATCCTTCATCAGTCTTTCCTCCTCTCTGAGACAACTCATCCTTCTTTCTCCCCAAATCCTCAAAGTTCCCCTCTCTGCCCTGAACTTGCTTCTTTTATCTGTAAACAATCACGTGAAATCTTATCTACCTTTGGGCACAAAACATGCTCTAATACATTCCATGAAATAAATTAATAAATACAGACCTCTGGAGACCTCAATATTCTTTCCACTCTTCCCGCTTCTTTCCCATTTATCAACATACAATTATGAAAAAATAAACTTGAAGAAGTTGTCCTTTCTTGAATTCACTACAAGACTTTTCCTTTAAAAAAAAAATTACCTTTGCATAAGGATTGTTCTTGCTTAGTTCACAAACATTCCTACCACGACATTGTGAATTCCTGAACTAAACAAGGAATTTTATGTGCTTTTGATACACTCTAAATCTTCTATAGTCATCTTTCTTATTACTGTATAGTACTCGAATTTTACCTTTTCATTAAAAGAAATGAAATTTTAATTATTACTTTTAACTGTAATGAGCTAATTTGATTTTATAAGCAAGTTTACAAATATTTTTGCTTTCTGGTATTTCTTATTTGCAAACCATCTCTCTGGATAATTCCTTTCCCATTTTAAGGAAAGATTTGTGTGTGATGAATGGAATACTACCTTGTCTTTTTACGTTTGAAAATGCCTGTGCTTCCCTCTCATCATTGAATGATAGCATGGCTGGGCATAGGGTCAATGCTCCGCTGATTTCTGGGTGATCTCTTGTACCTGGAAAACAGGCCGGCATTCGGGCTGCCTGTCACTACCAAACCCAATAAGCAATGACAGTGATTGAATCTTTATAGGCACTTTATTCAGATGGCCGAGATCCGAGAAGATGGCAGGTTTATACCCTAACAGACCATCTTCCCCTTTCTTTGTCCAGGCCAGTGTTTTTATACCAGGTGGTAAGCACGGTCGGTATGGGCTTTGAAGTCCAGGGGGTTAGGTAAACGGCACCAACATTCCCGTCCTGAGTAGTCAGGGACTCCCAGTGGCGGATAGTGCTCTGTCTCACAAAGGCCCAGATGCCTCCAGTTGTCCCCAGGCGGTCGGCTGTTTTCCCAGGAGCCAGGATTGGCCTTATCTGCGGTTTTCTGAAACAAAGGCTTAAACACAAACATTATTTTCGAGGTGTATATCTTTTTACCTTAAACTAAAATTTTCCAACTCTAGAGTCCCCTATCACTCTGATCCTGGAAGGGAAATCCAGACAGTGGCACCTTGGATTTTTCTGAATCCTGTGCAGAGCCTCTGACAGAAGAGCTGGATTTTCCTAGCCCCAAGCCCTAAAATTTCCTTTCAGCCATGAAGCAGGTGAGCAAGTTTGCCTTTTGTAAGCACTGAGCATTAGATCAGTTTCTTGCTCTATAAATTATATTATTTGCTTATGATTTCATTCTTGATTTATAGTATAAAATCCTTTGAAATTTCACTCTAAACCTTTCTCCAAAGTGGAACTTAATTTCTAATTATCATTTCGTTCCTTTATAATTCCTTTACACTAAGGCAGAGGTCAATTTTACCAGGTCAATGTTAATGAGAAGTGAATACGTAATGAAGCTTTGTTAGGTACCATTCTGTTGCAAGGGGAGGAAAACAACACTAATGTGCTTGAGGGAATGCTAACCACTCCCAAGTTCTGCCCGTATTTTCTCCTTGTTTTCTCCATCCTTTCCCAGACTGGTGTCTTTTGAATTTAAACATTTTAGCTATCAGTTTCTCTTGTCTTGGATGCATTTTCCGTTCACCCATTCAACAGATTCCTCTTTGATTGGGACTTCCTACTCAACACACAGAGTTCAAGATTAGATGTGTGATTTTATCACTGAAGTTGTCTCATTATCTTCTGGCATCTATTGCTTCTGATGAAAAACCTCTCTGGTAATTATCAGACATTTATGGGCCTGTCTTCTCTGGTAGGTGTTACAATTTTCTTTTTACCTGTGATGTTCTTCAGTTTCACCCCAGAATGACTAAACTCATTTTTATTTATCCTGCTATTCAGATCTCTCTCCAATCTAGAAATTGCTCAGTGAATTTTTTAACCACAGGTAATAAATACCTTTAATTATTTTATCTCTCTGGACTCTGTTGTAGGCAGGCATTACTCAGTTTTCTCTTCTGACTCACTCCAGTTTAGTTTCTCTCGAAGAGAAAGAGGTAGGATGATGTTTATCTTATCCTTCAAGAGCTTTTTAAAATTCTTATATTTGGATTTGCCATTTCCAAGATTTCAAATTTGTTCTTTTTTATGAACACGTGTTCCCAGTACTTTCCTTCATAATTACTTATTTTCTGGTGCAGACCCATTTGTTTTAATCTCTCTGGAGATATAAACATATTTATTTTATAGACATTTCAGTATGTTGTACTACTTCATTAGACAGGAGAGAGAACTCTCATCGCTGGGTTTTCTTGTTCAGTATTCATTTGGGCTGTCTGCTCAGAATTTTAGTTTGCAAATGCCTCTTGCATGACAACTTTTGTTTTTTCTCTATAATCACTATTTTAGCAGTTTCGCTATAGTTCCCATCGTCCTATTCCCAGGGGCCACAGTTCCCATAGGCACAGGTTGGGGTTCCTTCCATGCAGTGACTTCATGACATTGTGAGTTCATCCAAAATCACATTTCTGAGGCAGCATGGCTTGGCCAAGCCCTGGCAGACTGCATGTGATTGCAGAGTAGCCCAGTCCCTCTGGCCCCAGTATGGCCTTTATACCAGCCTCATGGCCGCATCACAGGCCTGATTTGTGCAGTAATCCTGACTCCCACCCTGTGATGCATTCAGAGTGATTTTATTCTTACATTTTGGGATGAGGAAACCACCAAGTCAGTTTCCACTTCTGAAGCCTGGAGGCTATGACCGCAGCTTCCAGTCTCACCAAAAAGTTCCTGCTGTGAGTCTGACCCATTTCTGATCCATGAAGCTATGCATGTTTGTCTTTACCTGATTTTGTTTTTGTGTTAACTATTCTTTCTGCTATGGGGGTAGGATTTAAAGCTTGACAGCACAGACACCCCACGTGGGTGCTGGTCCTTCTATTCTGCATGGATGAGAACCCCTTCTCACTAATGAGAGGAGGGGGCTTGTCGATACTAAAGATTTGGATTTGATAAACAGCATAATTGAGACAGTGCTTCAGGTATGAGGAAGGACAAAAGGATGTACCAAGTTCAGTGGGACTTGTCCCCATGAGTTGAGAAAAAGCTTTTTGATGACCGTCCTGCCATATGGGTGAAGAAAGTCACTAGAGGTGACATGAGGGTCCTTGCTGCCAGTACAGCTGTGAACCACTGTTCTCATCACCCATGTACCCAGTAAGCTGAGAGCTATAAAAAGCAATCCACATAAAAAAATGACTGCATTCCTTGTTGAGCTTGAAGATTCCTGCTGATTAACATGAACATTTGTTCCAATTGCAGCTAGGTGTAGGGATTCAAAAATAGAACAGATTTAGTTTCACATTGTTCAGAATAAAAGCCCTTTAAAAATGTCTTCAGGTGTGCATTTTGAAGCAAACACAAACAGAAAATAAAAAGGAGAATGTTTTGCAGGAAATCAAAGTTGACATACTTCTTATCAGCTACTATTTATGTGTGTTCCTCTTTATTTGTGATTATGTAACACCCCACAATCTAGCTGTTCTCTCACTATGCCCTAGTTCCAGAGGTCTGTCTCAGAGATGTCCCTTCCTCTGTCCACGGCCCAGCTTTGATCCATGTGGCCATCTCTTGTAGCCCAGGCCAGAACAGGACATGGCACATGTTTTTGTTCATTTCTTAGGGTTGATTGCCTGGAAATGTTAAGGTCTTTTAGACCTGCACTTACAAATTGGATAGAATGTGTGTCAAGTTCTTTCTGTGGTAATAGCTGTCAATAATACAGAAATGAGCTGTATGCAAATCAGGATAATATATGCTCATCATATGCTAATGCATTACAGGTTGCTAACATACATCAAAGAACGTGGAGAACATTTATCTCCAAGACAGATATTTAAACTGAATATTAAAGGGGAAGGAGGACTTTGACCTGTGGAAATAGCGTTGTCTTTAGGCTTCTATAACTAAAACAAAGATCAAGTGCAGGAAGCCAAAGATCAGAGGCATGCTTGGGGAAAGTAAAGAGACCAGTGTCACTGGTGTATGCTCACTTTGAGTGCTCACAGGGACCCACAGGAGGAGAGAGCATGTGAGTTTTTGGCACTTTGACAAATCCAGATGATAAAGCCAGTTGGAAAGGCCTAGCCATGTACTCAGGGAGAGGCAATGATTTTCCAGATTTCATTCCTGAACGTATTCAGAGTGTGGTTCAGAAGGAAAGATGATTGTGAACTATCAAGTAAGAAGGGTGGAGGAGAAGGTAGATCAGGGAAGGACAGAGGGATGGAGGAATCTCCCTCGCCACACAACCCTGGCCACCATGTTTCTCCATGCAATAGCAGACTATTAAAAAAATAGTAAAATGGAGTTTCCGCTTTAAAATGGAGACACAGCTGCTATCCCAGTGGGATTGATTGCAGGTCATACTCTTCAAACCTTTGGAATGTTAAAACAAGTCAAAGTTGTTTTTGGATTGGGCTTAAAGCAACACTGTGTCCCCAAAAAAACTGTTTGCAAAGATAATAAGAAAGCATGACTACTGTACTGAAAATTAAAAGCATTAGTTAGAATTAGTGTCACTGTGTTATATTATCTGCACCAATAAAAATGTCTTCCTTCTATTGTAATTTTTTCCTTTCCCTTTCTCATAAACACCACTAGCCTTTGAAACACTGTTTGGACTTCTGCTTGAATAAGTCCTTCCCAAATAGCTATTTTTACTGTTCTCAAACAAATGCTTGTTGCCTCTCACTTTGTCTTTTATGTTTAGGTTAGCAAGCCTCAGGCTGACGGCCACATGACAGTGGGAGAGCGCCCCTTCTGTTCCCGCTTGGGCTCTGCACTTAGCTGCCACACCTCCCACCCTAGTGTCTCCAAGTCTCAGGTGGGAGCTTCAATACCTTCCTGCCCCTTCGGTTCCTAATCTTGCAGCTCACTTATCCTAATAGCTCCACTAGCAGTTTCTAAGGCTTTTTTAAGAAAAAAGATTTTATTTATTTATTTTTAGAGAGGGAAGGGAAGGAGAAAAAGAGGGAGAAAAGGAGGGAGAGAAACATTGATAGGTCGCCTCCTGTGCACACCCCAACTAGGGACCAAACCCACAGTCTAGGCATGTTCCCTGAACAGGAATTGAACCAACAAACTTTTACTTTGTAGAATGATGCCCGACCAACTGAGCCACACAGGTCAGGGCCTAAAGCTCATTTTAATCGCTAATCATGGATCGTCCACTTTCTTTATTGTACTTAGACCCTAACCAATATATTCATATCTTCCTCACTCAGATAGATATGGTGCTGGTTTTCTGTTGTTGTTGTTCTATTAACAGTTGTCCCAATTTCCCCTGTGCTCTCCACTGCCCACCCACCCCCAGTCAATTCCCACCCTGTAGTCCATGTCCACCCTCCCACCCTCGGTTCTACCCCCTTTGGCTTTGTCCATGTGTCCTTTATACATGTTCCTTGACAACCCTTCCCCGATTTTCCCCCATTATCCCTGTCCCCCTTCACCTCTGGTTACTGTCAGTTTTTTATTTCAATGTCTCTGGTTATATTTTGCTCGCATGTCTCTTTTGTTTATTAGGCTCCACTTATAGGTGAGATCATATGGTATTTCTCTTTCACTGCCTGGCTTATTTCACTCAGCATAATGCTCTCCAGTTCCATCCATGCTGTCACAAAGGGTGGGAGCTCCTTCTTTCTTTCTGCTGTGTATTATTCCTTTGTGTAAACGTACAGCAGTTTTTTTATCCACTCATTTGCTGATGGGCACTTATGCTGTTTCCAGCACTTGGCTATTGTAAATTATGCTGCTATGAACATTGGGGTGTGTAGGTTCTTTTGAATTGGTGTTTCAGGGTTCTTAGGGTATAATCCCAGCAGTGGAATTGCTGGGTCAAAAGGAAGTTCCACAGTGTATGACCCATGGACAAAAACTAAAGGGTGGGGAATGGGAGGGTGCAGGATGGAGGGGAATAAAGGGGGGGAAATGGGGCAACTGTAATAGCATAATCAATAAAATATATTAAAATATTTTTATTCTGCAATTTTTATTCTGTATTATAACAGTTTTCCCATAGCTATTATAAATTTTTATTTTCAATTACAGTTTAGATTTAATATTATTCTGTATTAGTTCAGATATACAGCATAGTGGTTAGACTATTAAAACATTCAACCAAAAAAGAATGAAGAAACAAGAATTCAAAAAAAATGAGGAGAGGCTTAGGAACCTCCAGGTTTCTATTAAATAATTTAAAGCGCTCCCCTCAATAGTCCAAGTACCCACCTGACCCCATACATAGGTATTAAGATATTGACTATATTCCTTATCCTGTAATTTACATCTCTGTGACTATTCTGTAACTACCAATTTGTACTTCTTAATCTCTTTACCTTTTTCACCCAGTCCCCCAAACCCCTTCCCTCTGTCAACCATCAGTCTGTTCTCTGTATTTATGCCTGTTTCTATTTTGTCTTTATTTTGTTCATCAGAGTCCACATGTAAGTAACCTCTAGGTCCATCCATGCTGCCACAAAAGGTAAGATTTCATTCTTTTTTGTGGCCTAGTTTTCCACTGTGTATAGGTACCACGACTTTTTTACCCACTTGTCTACTGATGGGCAGTTGGTTACTTCCATATTTTGGCTATTGTAAATAATGCTGCAATAAACATGTACCCCTTCAAATTAGTGTTTTGGGTTTCTTTGGACATATACCCAGAAGTGGAATCACTGGGTCATAGGCAGTTTTATTTTTAATTTTTGGAAGAACCTCCACGCCATTTTCCATAGCGGTTGCACCAGTCTGCATTCCCACCAGGAGTGCAGACTATATGGTTTCTCTTTCCCCAGTCATCACCAACATTTGTTGTTTGTTGAAAGTGATGATAGCCATTTTAACAGGCATGAGATGGTATCTCATTGAGATGTTTATGTGCATTTCTCTGACGATTGCTGATGTTGAGCAACTTCTCATGTATCTATTGACTGTCTGTGTATCTTCTTTGAAGAAGTGTCTATTCAGGTCTTCTGCCCAGTTTTTAACTGGATTGTTGTTTTTCTGGTGTTGAGTTTTCTGAGTATATTAACCCTTTAATGGACATATAATTGGAGAATACATTTTTCCATTCAGTAGGTGTCTTTTCATTTTGTTGATAGGGGTTTTTTTTTTTTTTTTTTGCTGTTCAAAAACATTTTATTTTCTTTTTCTCCAAGAAATCAAACACAATTTAATTTAGAACTAAATAGGACAGATTGAATAAAAGAAAGCTTTATCCTAAACTTTCCCAATAGACATTTTATTCCCAGACTCCATGTTACTGATTCTAACCATCTCATCAGTGGCCTTCATAATATTCACAGAATATGTACAAAGTATGTCATTTGGTTGAGGAGTCAAGCTTGAAAATAACAATCTTTGTGCTTTAGAACAACTATTAAAACACATTTATTATGCTTCCTGCTCATAACTGGTCAATAAAATTTTTCTTCTAAAAATAACTTAGAGCAAGGGAATCATCTACTTTATACATATTCAAAACCAGAGCTCATCCATTCTCTCCAGCGTTGCATGGTCCAACCAAACAGGTGGAAGATAAAAGTATGTTTCCTATTTTGGTTTCTATGTTTTAAAGACCAGAGGAAATCCTTTGTTGTTTTCATCTTGGTTTCAGCATAATGCATACCAATATCCTTTTCTTCCTCTGAATCTTGACCTGACATCCAACGTTGATCTTTTACATTCAAAAAGTGAGTATTTCAAAGCTTTGCAGTTTCCTTCCTCCATACATCACCGAGAGGATTTTCTTTCCTGGAGTACACAGTCAGACTGCAACAGACAGGGCCCAGGTCCTCCTTCACGCCAGTGTGCACTGCCATGAACCCAGCTTGTCCTCTTGATATCGAGGCAGGGCCACACCTCTCATGTGCCAGGGCTCCTTAGACTGCTTGCTGTGCAAAAACATTTTAGTCTGATTTACTCTCATTTGTTTATTTTTTCATTTGTTTCCCTTGCCCCAGTAGATATGTCAGAAAAAATATGGAGAAGAGAAGTGTCCGATTTTACTCCCTGTACTTTCTTCTAAGAGTTTTATGGTTTTAGGTATTACTTTTAAGTCTTTAATCCATTTTCAGATTATTGTTGTATATGGTGTAAAAAGGTGGTCTAATTTTGTTTTCTTTTTCTTTTTTTTTTTTTTTTGCGTGGCTCTGTCCAATTTTCCCAACACCATTTATTGAATAAACTGTCTTCACCCCATTATACATTTTTGCTTCCTTTGTCGTAGATTAATTGACCATATAGACATAGGTTTATTTCTGGGCTTTCTATTTGGTTCCATTAATTTATGTGTCTGTTTTTATGCCAGGATCATGCTATTTGGATTACTATAGCCTCACAGTACAGTTTGATATCAGGTAGTGTGATTCTTCCCACTTTGTTTTTCTTTTTCAAGATTGCTTTCACTTTTCAGGGTCTTTTGTGTTTCCATATACATTTTTGGATTATTTGTTCTAGTTCTGTGAAATGTACCATTTGTATTTTGATAAGAATTACATTGAATGCATAGATTGCTGTGGATGGTATGGACATTTTAATGGCATTAATTCTTCCTATACATGAGCGTGGTGTATACTTCCATTTGTTAGTATGTTCTTCAAATTTCATTCTTCAATGTTTTATACTTTTCTGAGTATAGGTCTTGTATGTCCTGATTAAATTTATTCTTAGGTATTTTAATTTTTTTGCAATTGTAGATGGGATTATTTTCTTAATTTCTCTTTTTGATAGTTCATTATTGGTTTATGAAAATTTAACTGATTTCTGATTTACTTTGTATCCCGCTACCTTACTGAACTTATCAGTTCTAGTAGTTGTTTGGTGGAATGTTTCGGGTTCTCTATGTCCCATATCATGTCTTCTGCTAGTTGTTTTGTGCAATCTTATGGATTCTCTATATATAGTATTATGTCTTCTGCAAATAACAACAGTTTTACCTCCTTCTTTCTAATTCGGATGCCCTTTATTTCTTCTTATTGTCTGATTGCTGTGGCTAGAACTTCCAGTACTATGTTGAATAAGAATGGTGAAAGGGGGCATCCTTGTCTTGTTCCTGATCTTAGTGGGAAAGCTTTTAGTTTTTGCCTGTTGAGTATGATGTTGATTATGGTTTTGTCATATATGGTCTTTATTATGCTGAGGTATGTTTATTTCTATCTTACTCTCCTGAAAGTTTTTTCCATAAATGGGTGCTGGATTTTGTCAAATGCTTTTATTCTGCATATATTGATATGATCATGTGATTTTTTTCTTTGTATGGTATATCACATTTATTGATTTGCAGCTGTTGAACCATCCTTGCATCCCAGGAACAAACAGCACTTGATAATGCATATTATTTTTTTAATAAATTGATGGCTTCAGTTTGCTAATATTTTGTTGAGGGTTTTTGCGTCTATGTTAGCATAAATATTGACCTATAGTTTTCTTTCTTTGTAGTGTCTATCTGGTTTTGGAATGAAGATAACGCTGGCTTTGTGAAATGAGTTTGAGAGTCTTCCTTCCTCCTGTACTTTTTGAAATAGTTTGAGAAGAACAGGTGTTAGTTCTTCTTTGAAAGTCTGATAAAATCCCCCTGTGAAGTCATCCATTTTCAGGATTTTGGGTATTGAGAGCTTTTTTATTATTGCTTCAACTTCATTGGATGTAATTGGACTGTTCAGATTTTCTAATTCCTCTTGATTCAGTCTTGGGAACTGGTATGTTCCTGGGAATTTTTCACTTCTTCCAGATTGTCCTTTTTGTTACAATATACTTGTTTGTATTATTTTCTTGTAATCCTTTGTATTTCTGTGGCATCAGTTATTTTTTTCTCTTTATTTTCTGTATTTATTTTGTTCCTCTTCCTCTTTTTCTTGGTAAATTTGGTTAAAGGTTTATTAATCTTGTTTATCTTTTAAAAAAACAGCACTTTCTTTCATTGATCTTTTGTATTTTTTTTAAGATTCTATGTTTTTTATTTCTGCTCTTAACTTAATTATTTGTTCTTTTTCTATTTGGAGCTTTGTTATTCTTTTTGTAGTTTCTTTAGGTGAAAGGTTAGGTTGTGAATTGAGATTTTTCTTATTTTTTGAGGTAAACATCTATTGCTATTAATTAATTTTCTTTTAGAAATGCTTTTTCTGTCCCATAGATTTTGGGTGTTTTTATTTTAATTTGTCTCTAGGTATTTTTTCCCTTTGATATTATTGTTTACCTATTCATTGTTTAGTAGCAAGTTATTTAACCTCCATATGTTTGTATGTTTTTCAGTTATTTTTTCTTGTAATTGATTTCTATCTTCATACCATTGTGGTTGGAGAAGATGCTTGAAATGATTTCAACCTTAAATTTTTTGAGGCTTGTTTTATGGCCTAACATGTGGTCTATCATGAAAAATGTTTCATGTGCACTTGAAAAAATGTGTACATCCTGTAGTTTTAAGGTGTAATGCTTTGAAAATATCAGTTAAATTCTGGTCTAATGTGTCATTTAAGGCTGATGTTTCCATCTTTATTTTTTTGTTCGGAAGATCTATCCATTGATGCCAGTGGGGTATTAAATTCCCTATTGTGATTGTATTACTGTTGATCTCTTCTTTTATGTCCAGCAATATACCTTTTATATATTTAGGTGCTCTGATGTGGGTGCATACATGTGCAATCTTGTCAGATTGATACTTTTATCATTATGTCATGAACTTCCTTGTCTCTTTTATAGTTTTTATATTAAAATCTATTTTGTCTGATGTGAGTATTGCTACCTGTTTTTCTTGTTTTTTGTTTTCATTTGCATATAATACCTTTTTCTGTTTTTCTACTTTTAGCCTGTGTGTGTCTTTCATTCTGAGATCGGTCTTTTGTTGACAGCAAAGACCCTTTTATTATATTCCAAATATTTATAGGGTGTGTAGTATCATATTTTTTATTCCTGATATTGTTAACTTGTCTATTCTTTCCTTTCTTTTGATCAGTTTTGCCCTCATTGTATTTTTGTCTCTGCTGATTTTATGTGTGTGTAAGTAGTTATTTTCTATTTTATTATTTTTGTATTTTAATTCCTTCTTTCTAGTATCTGTTGATTTAAACTGACCTTCTCCTTTTTTTTTCATTTTCAGAAAAATTATTTTTTTATTGTTGTTCAAGTACAGTCATCTCCATTTTTCTGCTGCCACTTCCCCCCACCCCACCCACTTCCTCCTCCCACCCTCAATGCTACCCTCTTTGGCTTTGTCCCTGGGTCCTTTATACATGTTTTTTGATGACCTTTCCCTTCTGTCCCCCGTTATTCCCCTCCCCTGCCCCTCTGGTAACTGTCAGTTTATCCTTTATAACTTCTTGAGCTGCTATCAGCTACCCAACATGATGTCCTCCTCAGTTCTTTCTCCCTTGCCCCTGGCTTTGTTGGAGATCACCCCATCCTGACCTCCTGTCCTTCACCCCTGGACTTCACCCTGGTTCTCACGGCTCCTCTAGTTCCTGTTTTTTCTCCTTCCTTTCCAAACATTTCTCAATTTTTATTCCCCAAAATGTATTCATTACTCAAATTTCTTTTCTTAAATTTTATTTTTTATCTACCTGAATAAACTGCAGGTGTAATTTTAAAAAAGGGAAACTTCTCTGTCAGAGATTTTAAGATCATATTGACCACTAACTGAAAAATATCTTCCCAAAAATATTTAATGACTTACACTCTCAGCAGTAATCCAATTCTGAACTTCATTACATCACTTAATTTCTCTTGCTTTTTCCTTGTCTATGTCTAAAATGAGATATATATTCTCATACTTAGATAGAGATCTTTATCTATTGCATAGACACAAATATGCATGTAAAACTTGCCAAAAGTACTAATAATTTGTAAGATCATTTATTAGGGTTCCATCGTTGTTAAAAATATGTATATTTCTCTAGATGCTTAGTTTTCACAGAGGAGAAGACATCTGTGAATAAGAGTGTCAAGGTTGATAAAGTAGAAAAGATGTTCCAGGTAAAAGGAATAGCCCATGGAAAGCCCCAGATATCTGAGACTAGAGGGATGGCGAGTGGGGAGTAAGAGAGATGGATCTTTAAAAGGAGGCAAGGCTCAGGCATGATGTGACCCTTATGCCATTGGAAGGAATTTGGAATTTCAGTGAATAAAAAAACAGAGATCTAACAATAAGCTATATCAAGGAATTCACTTTAGCTTTTGTTAAAGATAAAAATTCAACCAAGTAAATTTTAAAGATCTAATTGGCTTTATTTGGTTATTCATGAACCTGGCAACATCCCATCTAGTAAACAGAAAGGTTCTCCAAGGAGCTGTACAAAAATGGAAGGTTTTTATAGTAAGAAAAGCATGAGACAACGAAGTAAAAAGAGGGAGTTATTTCAGGCAAAGTTACCTTCCCTTAAGGAAAAGCAGGGGGTCTTATCAGGCAGACTACCTCACTAGTGCTGATCAGGAAATTTCAGACCTGATAGATTAAAATTCTACTTCCAGGAGAGGCTGAAACTCCCTTGAAGTAGTTATCAAGCCTTGGTGGGGCTTAGCAAAAAAGACTCCATTTTGGGCCCTTTTTTGTTTTTGTTTTTAACAATTTAAAGACACATGTAGACATCAAGTGAAGGGATGGAAATAAGCTATTTCAAGCAAACAGTTACAACAACAAAAATGAACTTGAACTGGGAGAGCAATACTTACATCAAACAACAGAGACTTTAAATTAAAAAAGTAAAAAGAGACGAAGAAGGTTCTTATATAATGATAAAGAAGTCAATTCATCAAGAAGATGTAACAATTGTAAATGGTGTTACCACATAGCAACACAAATTTATAAAGCAAATGCTAACAAAACTAACAGGAATTTGGGCTTTCTTTTCAATTAAGAGACATTTAAGAGCTTTTCAGAAAAGTGGTTTGAAAATATGTTAGAATGCAGTTTGGTCACAGGGAATGTTGAAAAGAAAACTCATGAAGGCAGCAGGGAGGAGAATATATTTCACAGACACTGAGGAGATCAGGCACCCCAATTACAGGGCCATGCTGACAGCTCAGCAGTGGGCCAGCTGGGCATCACCGTCTAAATAAAGCTTACTTAGGTTGGGGCAGATGGGGGCAGTCAGTGAGGAGTGACTGGTACGGACACAGGGTAGTGGGAAGCTGGTGATCAGGGATGAAAAAGTAGAGAGAATCCAATGTCAAATTAAGGAAGCCATTAGAGGTTAGTTATTTGAACAGATTGTGTAATATGCATAAATACTAGAGAGGAAATTTTACTTAAAATAATAACAGGTTTTTTGGTTTTCATATTTGTGTTCAGTTGCTGCCAATAAGGTCTTTAGTCCTTTTTTTTTTCTCTTTTCTTCACCTCTGTTCTCCTTACTCTCCTTGGTTTCTTTTTAAGTATTTTATTGATTTTTTCTTAATTATTAGATTCTAAGTGCATTTACTCCTACACCCTCTGGGTGAAAGCAAAGTATGCAATTTTACTTTTCCATGCCATTGCAACATTTGTATTCAATAAGGAGCAAGTGCTTATATTAAGTATGTAAGTTATTTGACCATAAAAATGAAAGATATTTATATATATTTTGAAAACATGAAAAAGTCAGAACCAGAAACTAAACTATCATTAAACCGCAATTCCTGTACTACATCCACAGCTTCTTTAAATAATTTCTTTCAAGTAGATGTAGAAAGAATTTTTTACCTAATTGGAATCATACTGAAAATTCTGTTAAGTTTTCAGATTTATTTAACATACTATCTTAACATAAATATTTTCTCAAACTATTCTTTAATATTTTTACTTTAATTAAAAACTATAATAATTGTATATTGTATATATGTCTAGGTCTCTACCTATAGGTAGAAGAAAAACCATTATAAATAATCCAGTATAAATAGTCATGCACATAAATGTTTGCCCACGTCTCTGGTCCCTCCAAGGATGTATTCATAGAATTTAAATTCTGTGGTTAAAAAGAATGGATGTTTTTAAGTCTCTTGATCTTGAATATATAGTTACTCACATCTGTGTTTACCTAGTTACATAACTGCAGGTCACATTTGTTTCTGAGCAGGTCCTTCTCATTGTTCCCTTGCCCAAATGAGACCTGGGTGCTCTTTTTCATGTTAAAGAAGTATTATTCTCCTGACTTTGTAACAGGGTGCAGCCATCCCCACCCACCCAAAGAGAGATTTGTAATGGGGTCCAGAACTCAGGGTGTCCAAGAAATATTAAAAATACAGAATGTCTTCATCCCCACAAGTCTGAACTGGGAGATGGGACACATGGAACAGGGCCATTGAGTTATTTTGCATATCATCAGTTTTGCAAATAACCTCAAGAATGGTCTTTTAAAATATCTATAACTTTTGACTGGTTTCATACAAACGATAAGTAGCTGTGGCCATGCCTTGAGCTAGGAAAATGGGAGAGACTTCCACCCAGGATGTAACTGGGAGGCAACCCCCCACCCTGGTTACAGTGCCAGCATGAGAGCTTGGAATGATTTGCTCCATGCCACAGGGCCACACCTGCCCGAACTTACTATGGCAGCCCAGAAAAGCTGGAAAAATACAGGAGTGCTGGCAGGTATGGCCGATTGTGGGAGGAGTCGGAAATGGGGATGCAGAGGAAGATTGGTGCAGGGATTTAAACCCAGGCATGGCAGCCATGCAGGTTGGGAACCATGTAGCTTTGGAGAGGTTGGGAACCATGTGGCTTTGGGGATCCCTTTGTCATGCAGCTTAGGAAGCTGGAAGTCAAGATGAAGCAGCAATATAGAACTCTCCATTAGCAGTTTGAAAGAATGCAGGAGAGATGTTGCAGGAAGGAAAGGAGTGAAAGAACTCTTGCTGGTGGGCCATAAGAAGGTGCCATGTGGTTTTGAATTAAGAACTGGAGATCCAGGCAATACAGCTGATGGTGCCGGGAACCACATGAGGCCTGCCAGCCGAGCACGGATTACTGGTAAGAACTGGGGGCTACCTGAGCTGCAGACTTCTATTTATTTTCTTGAGATACAGTACCCAAGACTGGGAAAAAGGAGGAATGAAGGACTGTGTGTTTGTGGGTGTTTTAAGGGATTTGGGGTTTTAACAAAGACATTAAGTCATTACTCCAAGTCTGTATAACTTTTGAATAAATAGTTCCTTTCCTTTTCGCCAATCTCTGGCATTGAGAGCTATAATTCCTTGGCAGCAGACAAGGCAAATCTAGTACAGGGGGACTCTGGGACAAGGGTGTTCTATTTGGTAGTAGTATATCATTCCCACCACAGGTCCATTCGGTAACAACATTACTTCCAAAGATGTGATGATAAGTCAGCGTGGCCAGACTCCCAGATGGAGGCTAATGTACCTAGCCAAACTTATTTTTTTCTGACTATGAATTCACCCAATGTAATTAACTTGGGCAACAATAAATAAATAAATAAATAAATAAATAAATAAACAAATAAATAAATAAAATGGTCAGCAGATGGCACCCTAGAATTAAAATGAAAGTAAATGAAAAAACTGGTAGTATTTTTGTTTCTCATTACTATTTCTCTCTAAGAAATGATTGATATAAATATTCTGTGAAGAAGAGTTGTTAAGGATGAAAACAACAAATGCAACACCCAGGGCTCAGCAGGAATCCATGTGAGCCTAGAAAGATAATAATGTTAAAAATCTAACACTTAGCTTTGCTGTATTTGTTGGCCAGTTTACCGAGGAATTTCAATACTTTCCTAGGTAAGACTCTGAGAACAATAATGAGTCAAGTTCTTCATTTCTTTAGATTTTCTCCCTTTTGCGAAGCACTGCCCTCTCCTGCCATGACTCCAAGGCTTATTTTTATATTTCTAGGTAGAAAATGTGTGCTTAAGAAGCATCTTCTCTGAGGCACCGTGTTAAAATTACAATTTCCCTTCCTAATGAACGGCATGGCAGGATCTAGGAAAGCAGGTCAAGGCTTCAGGAATCCATGTAAATCCAGTGCAGGAGTAACATCCATTGTGTTGTTTTGGAAACTTTGGCATTGCTCCAAATGAATGGAAATGCCATGGAGAGAAGTCACATCACAAAGGATTGAATAACTGAACGATGTCCTCCTGCCATCACTAAACCTTACATTGACTGGAATGCGTGGGGATGGAGTTCTTGGGAGCATTTGACATGTGCCCCCTTGAGGTCAGCGGCTTATGTGCAAACCCAAAGACTGCTGCCGCCTTGTTGCTTTGAGACTGCTGGAGGCTGAGGCTGTTGTCACAGCCTGTGTCAGAGGTCTTGAAGGACAGTGGGTGTGTGCCAAAGGAGAAGATGAGCCATTCAGTTCTATAAAACCACCAGAGAGTGCAAGAAGAGACCCTGTCCAACTGAATACACCAATGGGATTTCCAACTTGGAGAAGGGGTTGCGAATGTGTGTGACTTTGGCTGGACCTCAGACAGCCACGGCCACCTCTCCAAGAGAGTCCAAGCAGTGGAGGGGACAGCACAGTGCCTGTCAGATTGCCACGATGTGGAGGCTGGAGCATTACATGGAACCAGTAGGAACAAGAATTGGACCAATACCAGCTCCATATTGCTAGTAAATGAATAGTCATATGAAGCAGAGCTGCCCACTTTCAGGTCCTCTTCTAACAACCACCCTGGAGGAGCAAGCACCTACAGAGGGAGAGGAATGAAGCTGACCTGAGAATAAATTAAGACCTCCATGCCTGAGACGGGTACCAGGACCACAGATACAGTGGGGGGAAGATGCGGAACAGAATATGAGGGTGGTTTCCTGCCTTAGAGATGAACAGGAATGAGCCTTACATCATGCAATAAGATATCTCTAAAGTTCAAAAATGATAGAAAACTTATGGATTCCAAGATATTAATAATGGACCATTTGTCCAGTAAAGAAGTACAGTTTGACGAAGTATTTTTAAAAGTGGTTATTGAAACAAACAAAAATGTAAGTTTCTGGCTATAGCCCAAACAGTGATGCACCTCAAGAAACCAGTTAAATCTGCAAATGAAGCAATTTGGTTTTAGAGAGTTTTTTATTTGAATGTTTAGATTTCTAAGTTTAGTTTATGTGCTCAGAAGAAGTTTGCCTATTAGGTTTATAAATAGTATAAGTATAGACGTTATAGTATAGTATACAGGATTGTATAGTATATTACATTATAGCATAGTAAGTATAGTACAGTACATGGTACAGTACATATAGTATGTCATTTAGTAATTGAGAAAATCAGATATATCACATTTGCACATTTCTTCTTCTTCTTCCTTCTCCTCTGCCTCCTCCCCCTCCCGCTTCCCCCCACCCCCACCCCCACTTCTTCTTCTTCTAATGAATATCTGGTCCTCTTTGCCAGCCATGAAGACTCTAAGAAATAAATACTTTAAAATGCATGGAATACCTGGTAGAATGAGTCTTGTGGCAACCAATCTATGCATGTGCCCTGTCTCATGTGGCTTCTTCTGTGTATCTCTAGTTACAGCACTGCTGTTCAGCTAGTCTTCAGGTGGTTCTCAATGATGGTTGCTCTGTATCTAGTTGTAATTTTGATGTGGTCATGAAAGAAAACAAGTTCAGCAGTTACCTATTCTGCCATCTTGACTGGAAACCTATGTGGTATTCTTTTATAGAAACTTTTAAACTGAAGGATAACATACATACAGAAGAGTATACTGATATAAAGTATGCAGTCCTATGAATTATTGCAAAATAAATGTAACTGTGCAAGCCATACCCAAGTCAAGACATAAACATTAGCAGCATCCAACAGCCCTTTCCACCCAAACTGCCATGTTTCTTCCCAAATGTACCAATCATGCTGACTTTTAACACCATAGATTAGTTTTGCCTATTTTTCAACATCATATAAATTGATGTAAATGCTTTGTAAATTCTATTTTATGAGGACATAAAATTTTAATTATCCATTTCACTATTGATTGATGTTTAGGTTGTTTCTAGTTATAAGTATTTTAAATAATGTTACTGAGGACTTTTTTATACATATTTTTGGAACACATTGTTACAAGATATGTACCTAGAAGAAGAATTTCTGAGTCATAGTGTTTGAATATTGCCAAAGAGCTTTTCTGAGCGGTGTAGCAATGTGCACCCCTTCTACAGAATGAGTTCCAGTAGCTTCAAATTCTTGCCAACATGTGGTATTGATGCTATAAAGAGATATATTTAAAATTCTTTTGTTTCATTTTCTAGTTATATTTAATGGGAGGTATAGTATGAAGCAAGCTGATTTGCTAGGTCAAACTACTCTTCCACATAGTTTTAATATTTTAACAAAATTTAACTAAATATTTTTATAATCAGAAATAATTGTTTAAGAAACGTTAATTTCTTAAATATCTATATAAATTAATTTCTGATAAAATTAAATTGATTTTTTTAAGATTTTATTTATTTATTTTCAGAGAGAGGAGAATTGAGGGAGAAAGAACAATGTATGGTTGCCTCTTACATGGCCCTCATTGGGGCCCTGGCCCATAACCCAGGCATGTGCCCTGACTGGGAATCGAACCGGGACCCTCTGGTTCCCAGCCTGCGCTCAATCCACTGAGCTACACCAGCCGGGCTTAAATTGATTTTTTATAAACAGCTATTAGTCTTATTACTACAATACCAAGATTTTTAAGTTGACCTTACAGACTTGTGAAAAAATGAAGTTTCAATGTTTGTATCCATAAGAAATTGAATTTTAAATTCCACATGATGGCCTCTGAGAGTCCTTTTGGTGCAGAAATTTCTTCTCTTTCCTTCTAGACTTTGAGATAACTCACTTGATGAGCACATTATCCACCTCTTTGTTTTTCAACTTCTCTTTGTCCATATACCTTTTCATCTTTCTATTTGTGGCTGGTTCCATCTTCAGAGAGCCCAATCCCTGAATTCTGTAGGCTATAGCAAGAGCAAAACACATGCAGGATTCTTTAAAAAATCTGTAATCAGTTTATTACTCAGTAAAATACAAAATAGCAACAAAAAACATAAATTGCAGGATTTTTTAATTTTTCTGTTCTGAGAGTTGTTTGCTGCATGATCCAGTTGGGCTGATTTCCAAGACACTGCAATAATGGATTTGTAGGCCTCCTAAGAAGGTTTTTAGCAGGCGGTTGTCAAGGAAAAGTCAATAAGGCTGTCTTTATAACTTGGGCTCGTCAGGAGCAAGCAATGAGGACAGTGGGGCAAACTCCGAATCTTCTCAATCCTGTGGGGACACAAAGAGCTGAACACCTGCAGACATTTTCATACTTTTTTACCCGCCCTCCAGTTCCCCTCCCCTTTGGCAAACACTCAGTTTTTCCCCCTGTATCTATGGGTCTGTTTCTGTCTCGTTTTGTTTACTCATTTTTTTTGTTTTTATGTTCCACATGTAAGTGAAATAATATGATATTTGTCTTTCTCTGACTTATTTCACTTAGGGTAATACCCTCTAGATCTATCTATGTTGTCACAAATGGCAAGATTTTATTCTTTTTATTGTTGTGTTCTTTTTTATTGCTGTATCCATTCATCTGTCAATGGACACCTAGGTTACTTTCATATCTTGCCTACTGTAGATAATGCTGCAGTAAACATAGGTGTGCATGTATCTTTTTGAGTAAGTGTTTTCTTTTCTTGGATAAATACTCAGATGTGGCATTGCTGGGTTGGATACGAGTTCTATATTTACTTTTCTGGGGAACCTCCACACTGTTTTCCATAGTGAAAATCTACATTCCCACAACAGTGCATGAAGGTTGCCTTTTCTCCACCACTGCACCATAGCTCACCTTAAAAAAGTCATCCTAACAGGCATGAGGTGATATTTTATTGTGGTTTTCATTTGCATTTCCCTTATGTCGAATAACTTTTCATGAACCTGTTGGCCATGTGTACATCTTTATTGGAAAAATGTGTATTCAAATACTTTGCTCATTTTTAAAACAATTTTTTTTGCTATTGGTTGTATGAGTTTTCTGTATATTTTGGATATTAACCACTTATAAGATGGATGGTTTACAAGTATTTTTCCCCATTGTGTAGGCTACTTTTTTATTTTGCTGGTTGTCTTGCTGTGTAGAAGTTTTTATTTGATGTAGTCCCACTTGATTTTTGCTTTTCTGGCTTGTGCTTTTGGTGTCATTACCGCCCCCCCCCCCCAAATCATTGCCAAGACCATGTCAAGAAGCTTCTTCTCTATGTTTGACTTGAGGAGATTTGCAGTTTTAGGTCTTACATTAAAGTTCTTGATCCATTTTGAGTTAATTTTTATGAGTGGTGTAAGATAGGCATCCGATTTTGCTCTTTGGCATCCCAGTTCTTTTCTAGGAGGCAGGTGCTTCACAGGACAATATCCTTCCAGTCTTTTCCATTACCCTGTCAAAAAGTTTCTGTTGAGGATATGCCCATTTTTGTCCAGAATATCACTCTTTTTTTATTTCCTTGGACTGAAAATACAAGCTCAGTCTTTGTCTCCCAACTCCGACTTCTCCACAGAGCATAACGAGCTTTGAGCCCCAGATTGGTGCAGCAATCTCTCCAGCTTTGGATGTTTCTGCCCAATCCCTCCTATCCCACTGTCTGCTGACCTTGGCAGCACTTGCAATTCTGTTCCAGTTCCTCCCATACCTGCAGCTCTTTCTAAAGGACAGTTATGATTATGGAATAGCAAATGTGTCCATAGCTCTGTATTACTTATTGAATTAAACCTGTATTAATCATCTCTTAATCCTTCTTCTGCCCTCTGCTCCCAGATGGGGTGTTAGGGCTGGGTGTGCTTGTGGGGACAGAGTCCAGAATCTGGCCTTAGATTCTCAGGTTGCAGTCTCCATGGTAAAAAAAAAAAATTATTTTCTTGAGTGGGAAAAATGCTGTCCCAGGATCAGTCTGGCTTTTTGGCTGAACCTGTTCCACAGTGTAACACCTCACTGGCAGGAGATGAGGTCTGGACTGTCTCTTTCTTAACATTTTTTTTCTACAGAACTTCTACCTCTTTCTTCCTCTCCCTTCTCTTCCCTGATCTTAAAAATGTGTTACACAGAAACATGTATAATATTAATTCCCCAATGAGCTGAACTTTAAAAATATGTACTATTTTAAAAAGGGTGTAGTCAATTGTTGGCTGCCTCAAAGATACTTCTATACAGATAAATAAGACTTTAGACCACACATACAATGCCTTAATTTTGGAATACCTTAACTTCCAAGTCACAGAACATGTAGCTGGGGGCAGGGATAAGGGGAGCTTCTGCTGTTGGTTTCCTAGGGTTAGTTTGAGAGTTTTCTGGTTGTCTTATGAGGGGGTGAAGGTGAGCATCCATCACAGGTGAATTGGTGGGAAAAGCTGTCTTAGCTGGGGGTTGCTGTGGTTCTAGGAGCAACCACGAATTCTGGTCTACTTCACCACTGTGACTTGCTCAACTGTTGTTTTTCAGCACAGTTGTGTGCCATGTACACTGAGCCTATGTTCCGTTATTGATGAGGAATGGTGTGTATAGATGTTCTGCAAAAATGTTCCGCAGTTTTTCTGGTGTTTATATTTTATTTGACTTACTGTATTTTCATTTAGCAAACTAAACTGTGATTAACTGTAAAATATTTATGAATTATAAAAGTATGTGGCATGCTTTTATTTATGGCTGAGTTATATTTCACTATATATATGTGCTACAACTTTTTTAATTGCCTTGTCTATTGATGGTCACTTGGGCTGCTTCCATGTCTTGGCTATTGGAAATAATACTTCAGTGAACATGAAGGTGCATATATCTTTTAGAATTAGTGTTTGGTAGTTTTTCAAATATACACCCAGAAGTAGAATTGCTGGGGCAATTTCATTTTTAAGTTTTTGAGGAGTCTCCATACCGTTTCCGTAGTGGTTACACCATCTGACAATTTCACCAACAGTGCAAGAGGTTCCCTTTTCTCCACATTTTCAACCACACTTGATTGTTGATTGATGGACCTACAGGATATTATGCTAAGTGAAATGTCAGACAGAGAAAGGCAAACACCATATGATTTCACTTGTGTGTGGAATCTAAAGGACAAAATTAACAAAGCAACAAAATAGAAATAGATAGAGTTGGTTGCCAGATCAGCGGGGAGGGGGTTGGAGGGCTGGGTGAAAAAGGTGAAGAGATTAAGAAGTATAAATTGGTAGTCACAGAATAGTCATGGGATGTCAATACGGCACAGGGAATATAGTCAATAATACTGTAATAACTATGTGGTGCAGGTGGGTAATTGAAATATCAGGGAGCTCACTTTGTAAACTATATGGTTATCTGACCACTATGCTGTACTCCTGAAACTAATACAGGATAATATTGAGTATAAACTGTAATTGAAAAATAAAATTTAAAAAGTATATGGTAATCTCTTCTTTCTTCAAAAAATGCTATAAAGAAAAACAAACTTTCCATTTATTTTTGTGAAAAAATAATCTGGCTCCATCTTCATTTTCTACTGCTGTTATCACTTCCATTCTTATCCTACAGCTCCCCTCCTCTTTACACGTCAGTCACATGGACCTTACACATGACCAGAATGCACAGTGTCTCCCACCACCATACCCCAATGGTAGCACGCCCTTTATGCTTTTCATATTTAAACTGTGAACTGCCCAGCCCGTCTTTATCCCCCTCGTGGACCTTCCCTGACTACGTTTGTCAAAAAGGGGGCTTTATTTGTACTGTCTGTTCAAGACCTATTTTCCATCAATGAACATGCCCTTCCTTGCAATGTCTAATGTGCATTCTCCGTGCTCTCAGGCACAGATTCCTAAAGAAAAGCATTTTGCTCAACGTATTTATCCAGCACAGTGTCTTGTACATAACAGCAAATAATGTGTTATGGTATTAGTGGTGGAGGCTGTAAACTGAACACACCTTAGGAAACAACATCTGAATATGTCAACTACCTGTATAGAGCACAGATGTTGACAACAGCTGCAGGCCAGAGGAGAGGTCACTTTGATCCAGAGGAAGTTACTATAATCCGTGGTGGTTACTTCGAGTTTAAAAAGGGGTTTCCTGTTATTTTAACCAATTGCCAGGATATAAATGATCATCCTTATTTGATTATTGAGGCAAGTACAGCATAGGCCAAAGAGCAAATTGGATATAAAGCCAAGAGCAGCATCTACTTGTAGCTCAGTGGTTTGCAGATTTAAATGCAACTGACAGTCACTCCCCTCACACACCCCAAAGGGACTCATTCATAGTATAGGGCGGAACCTACAAATTTGCACTTAGATTTCAGTGTCATTTAGCTGAAATACACTTCCAGACACTTTGCTGTGGTGGCTCTTTTCAGGTGGGGAAGCACTTGGAAGGGCTACGGTTCTATTTGGGGACCTCAGACTAATTTTTTGTGGTGACCAACACACGGTTGACCTCAACAAACATCCCTTTTCCCTTCAGCTCCCCTGGCCAAAAGGACACCTATGAGGTCATCCAGGAGAGGAAAAGCTAGATCTGCTGTTCACGGTTAAAGCTTACCCACTAGGGTTTTCCTGTGTATATGCCTCTCCCATTCAGTCTTCAATCTCCTAAAGTGCAGACCCTGATTCCCTAGCCCGGTAAGAACTCTGGAACGCTTCCTTACTCCCAGCCTAGCTTGTTTTTGGACCTGGTTCCCTTATCTCTCTAAACCTATGATGCCTGCCAGTCCTAACACACGTCATTGACACCCCAAATTAGGATTTATAGACCTGCCATCATTCTAACAGGGCTCTGGCCCTCAGAACTGACCCCAGCTTGTCCCCCACGGACACAGCCCTCTAACTGCATACACACAGAGGCTTCACTCCGCCACTCCACCCCCTGCTGCGACACCATTATGCAAATATGCCTCAGACTCTCGTGACTATGTCCCTGTAACTTCATGGTTGCAAAACAGATATGCCAATAAATTTGAGTTGAAC